>CAJVQA010001682.1:0-24529 GCA_910591915.1 Cetraspora pellucida
TGATGCTAGACTTAGTTATTAGGAAAATTCTCTGTAATTTGTATAGTTTCAAGAATTCTAATAAAGTACTAGTGTGATTGCTTAAGTTAAAAAAATAAAAAAATAAAAAAATAAAAATAAAATAAAATACAATAATAAATATATAATAACTACTAATAATATAATATACTATATTATGCTAAAAATCTACATTGTAACAACTCTATTTGCTGATAAGTTGATTTTATATATGCAATATGATAATGTTCTTGAACTAAAATATATTGGTCTTTTGAAATTATAATGAGCTTTATATTATCTAAACAAGTATACCTTTCTATAGGTACATGAGCTTTATTAACTCTTTTAGGTAGTTGCCTATTTATTTTTTTCTAAGCTCAATTCTCTTATATTGTGCAATTAAGGTATATAGTTGCAGAACTCAAGAATTTTTTTTTCTAGATATTTAGATATGTTTTGCATACTTTTTAATAATAGCCAAATCCTAACTCAAATAATATAATAAATATATAAGCAAGTTGAATAAATCTATTCTCAATTGTTTTTAGATTATTACTATCTAAATCAAGTTTAGTTAAAGAAATGATAAAAAGAATATTTTGGTCTATTTTAATCTCATATACGAATTTTATAGATTCATTCTGTGTTTCTGCTTTAAATATTTTTGCTGTAACTTCTTACATTTCATCCAGATCATAATGTAATATTTTTAGGATATTATCATTCTGATTATTAAACTTATTTTCTTTATTTTCATACTGGAGTTTATTAATAAAGCTTTTAGAACCAGAATCTAGATTTTTTAAATCTTCATTTATACTAGAATCAGTTTGAGTTATTTCTTAACTTTCCAAATTTTTATTTTGATTTAATTTAAAGGTTGAATTTTTTTTTCTTTATTTTTTAGATAGTATTAGTTATATGTATCATGCTCATAGTATGAACTATTTTTAGAAAGGCACCAAAATTTATTCAAAATCTTCACAGAATGGCAGCTATTATACCACTTTTTAAGGTTTTGTACTAGTATTTTTATATAAAAAAAAATTATTTGATTTACTTAGTAACAAATAAAATTGATACTAATTAATTCATATTCTAATTAATTTATATCTTAAATTATATTAATATCACTTATTTTACTATATTTAATTTAGACAAAAAAAGTCTTTAGAAAGGTCTAATCTATTTGAATAAAGTATATAATTAGTTTATTTCTAGAATTTAATTAACTTTTAATATAATTTTAGTAGTTTAAAATGAAAATGATTAAAACTTTTTAATATAACTTTGGTATTTAAAACAAAAATAATTTTTAAGATGATTTTTAAAATGATTTACTAACAGACAAGAAATTGTTCTTTATTTATATAAAAAATTTTTATTATTATAAAGCAAAATAAAAGGTTAAGTTAATGATTATCTTTTTTGTTTATTTAGTTGAACTTTAAGCATAAACTATTGTTACAGAGTTGTAGCCTTTTTGGTATAATACAATTAAGTAACAAGATCATCTAGTATAGTGATTAACTATTGCAAATATATACAAAATAGAAGTATAGTAGTTTACTTTACTACATAGCAGCAGGCAAACAGTTTGAGATAGTAACAATATATAGATTAACTTTATTAAATAAACATACATGATAATAATCTTGTTTGTAGAAATTACTTTAGAGAGAAAATATCATACTTTATAATTAAAAAATCATTATGTCTGAGTTAAAGTATAGAAACTTAGAATTGGCAAAGAAGAGAAAAAAGTACCTTTTATATATCTTTTTACCTAGTGGAGGTAGTAGGAGTTTGAGTAATATCTCTTGATACTATATTTGAAGTAGTAGAGATTGTGTAAAAGCAAGTAAAGTTTGTATAGAAATAGTTAGAACAATGTTTATATATATTTGTCATTTGTACTTGAAACACTTGAAGCATGTGTCAAGGTACTTGGGTCTGTATAGGGACAGTTAGAATTGTGCAGAAACATTTGGAGATTGTGTTGAAGATATTTGAGATTGTGCAAAAACACTTGGTAATTGTGTTGAGGATATTTGGGATTCTTGTACTGTAGTATTTAGTACAGTAAATTGTACTAGAATATATGAAACTTGTATAAAGGTATTTGGAGTTTGTAAAACAATAATGATATTATAGATGTTACTTAATATCATATGTCTGTATTATACTTCTAATAGCCAATTAGAATCCTATTATCTAATTATTATATATTATAATATAACTATATTAATAGTATAATATAAAATACAATAATAAATATCTAATAACTACTAATAATATAATATACTATGCTATGCTAATAATCTATTTTGTAATACTATAAACAACTGCAAGAAATCATTAAGGTATTCATTTAATTATCCTATAGTAAAATAAACAAAAATTGCTAAACTAACTACTATATCACTCTATTTATTTTGAATATTGTTATCTTGTAAGGCATTTCTTTAATTATTTTGCATTTAAATAAGCAAAATTGCTAAACTAACTACTTTTTGCTCTAAGTATAAATATATTAATCATAAAATATTTATTTAATTATTTCTATTTAATAAAAAAAGCTAAACTAACTACTTTTGCTGTTCTATTTATTTTATTAATTGTAAAGTAATTATTTAATTTAAATGAAAAAAACTAAACTGACTACTTTTTTTACACTATTTATTTCGAATATAGTCATTTTATAAGACATTCATTTAATTACCTTAAATTTAAATGAAAAAAGCTAAACTACTGCTTAATTTGTCTTGAATATAAATTAATCATAAAGTAGCTATTTAATTATTTTAAATTAAAAAATATTAAACTAACAACCTTTTTTTATAAAGAGATACTATTTTTGTATTATCTTGTATATTTTTTATATACCTATCATATAAGGTTTCTATTATTAGTATAGGTCTTTTTATTAGTTGCATTACAATTGAAACCGAACCTTTTAATTAATAATTTTAATTGTAAATAATTATATTTTTAAGCATTTAATTCTTTAAAAAAATTAATTTATTAATTACAATTATTGTACTTTTCTATTTTTAGTTAATTTATAATTTGTAGTGCATTTGTATAAGAGCTTAAATTGCAGAGCTAAATATCACATCAAAAGTGCTTATTATTAGGATCAAATATAAGGTTTTGATTATAGACAAATGTCTCTTTTAAGACTTTATTACTGATTAGACAAAAAAAATAATTTAATAAAGTTCAATTATTAGTTTATAAATTCAAAATATATTATACAATATCTTAATAATTTTTGTTTATTAATTTATTAAGTAATCAAATCTGAATTGATTTATAGTAAGCAACTGCATAGAATACTGACAATCTATCTTAGAACACTAACTAAAAAACCTAAATATATTATATGCATCATAAAGAAAAAATTCTTAAGAATATACATATTTCAATTTACAATAAGTAGACTAGAAATTTTAAAAAACCCTTATTTAATTGGCTTTGCATCAGTATATTTTGTATAAAATACTCAAAAAAAAGTTTTTTGTCAGTGTTTTATGATATATATATAATTTTAAAAGTAATTTTGTAGCAATTTATAGATATTCAATAAAAATCATAAATTAGATGAAGAGTAATAATGTGTAGGCAAATTCTATAGCAACTAATTTGCTTAAAGTAGAAATTAGTATGAAAACTTTTTATAGTTGTTTCATTAAATATGAGCTATATTAAAAATTGGTTTCAAATTTGATTAAAAATATCTTGGCACCTACCTAACCAAATTTGATCAACTTTTTTTATTTTAATTGTAAAATGCGTTGAATTTAAAAAAAAAATTGATTAATTTTAATCAGATAGGCATCAAAATATCTTTGATCAATGTTTTGTAAAATTCTTAACATCTATTATATATAAGCTGTAGCAAAAATTGGGTTTAAACTTTAATTGAAAATATCTTAGCACCTATATGATCAGATTCAATCAAAGTTTTTATTTTGATTGTAAAAAAATATAGAATTCAAAGAAAAAAAATTAGTCAAATTTGGTCAGATGGTGTTAAAATATCTTTGATCAAAGTTTTTGTAAAATTCCAAACATCTATTATATATTAGCTGTAACAAAAATTGGGTTTAAACTTTGATTGAAGATATCTCAGCACCTACTTGACCAAATTCGATTAAATTTTTTTTATTTTAATTATGAAATGTTATAGAATTCAAAGGAAAAAAAATTAATCAAATTTTGTTAAATGGGTATTGAAATATCTTTGATCAATGTTTTTAAAATTCTAAATGTCTATTATATATAAGCTGTGACAAAAATTATTTTTAAACTTTGATCAAAGTTATCTCAGCATCTATCTAATCAGATTTGATCTAAGTTTTTTATTTTAATTGTAAAAAAATATAAAATTTAAAAAAAAAAAATTTGGTCAAATTTGGTCAGATAGGTATTGAGATTCTTTGATCAAAGTTTTTATAAAATTCTAAATATTTATTATATATAAGCTGTAACAAAATTTGTTTTTAAACTTTTATCAAAGATATCTCAGCACCTACTTGACCAAATTTGATCAACTTTTTTTATTTTAATTGTAAAATGCTGTAAAATTCAAAAAAAAATTTAATTGAATTTTGTCAGATGAATATTAAAATATCTTTGATCAAAGTTAAAAAATTTTTAAAAATTAAAAATAATTTATTATTATTAATAAATTTGATTAGATAAATCAAATAATCATTACCATGTAACCTAAATTTTCTTCACTATAGCTAGGGTACTAATTTATAACAGTCAGAGAACATGTTATACAGAGTAACAAATTATAAAAAGTATATTTAAGAGTAGAGTTATGTAGATTATTTTTATATAATTATATTTACATTTTCATCTAAATTTAATATATGCTACTAATAAAATTTTTTTATTTTTTAATTAATAAAAAAATTTTATAATATTATAAATAAAATTATTTATTTATTATAGTAAACTTTTAAAATATTGTATTATTTTAAAAAAATATACTTGTATATATAATAAAGTTTACTTAGATAGGTTAAAATTTATTTAAGTAATATAAAATAAAGAATTTGATTAGTTAATTTATATAAACTTATTAGTTAATTTATTTTATAATTTTATATTCTAATTTTTAAAAATTTATATCTCAATGAGTTTTTAATCTATTTTAATAATTTTATTATTATTAGAATTAAAAAGATTTATTTTATAATTTTTACTTAATAATTAAAATTAGATTACTTAATATAATTTTTTATAAAATTAAATATAAAAAAAATTTACTATTAGATTTATATATAGTTTTAAAATACTTATGCTTATCCTTAAATGAATCTTACAAGTTACAATAAACAATATCATATATATTAATCTATTTTATTATTGACTAGTCCAAATATATAGTATAAAGTAATTACTTTTTTTTAATATATAAGCTAGTTACTAATTAACCTTTTACTACAAGTTGTTTTATTTTAGTTACTTTTCACATTACTTGTAACTGCCTTGCTACTACTATATCAAACAAACAAGTTAATATCTTGGAAACCCTTATTAATAATATTAATAATAACACTATTCAAAATAATGACAATGTAAATACCCAAAATTACAAAATCTATAATATGCTTTATAATAAAGATGGTAATAACAATAACTCAAATTTTAATGTCTTTAATACAACTTTGACTTATATGACAATAATATTGATATTTATATAGTATAGACTCTTTAAAAAGAAATATTAAACCTGTTTACAAAAATCTATAAAAATAATATTTTTTTTAAAAAAACAAGGTTTATTATACTTAAAAATGAACTATATAATGCAAGTATTAGATATAACTTATCTGTTATGAACAAATGTATATAGAAAGTTTTATCTAATTATACAAAATAAACAGATAAAATCTTGTTTAGAATATTTTATAGAACTTCTATAGTTTTATAATTAGTAAAAAACATTTTCAAATCAATATATATATCAAAACTTTCTGAAATAGAATATAAAGCAAATTAAGTATAGTTAATGATTAAAATATTCTTTAAAAATACTAGACTTTTACTATTGAACTCTTTATCTTATATTAATAAAACAAGTCAAGACAATGTTATCAAAATTATATTCTCTGACTATAACTCGACTAATAAGCAAGATAGAAGAATTATACAAACAAGAGATGTTATATTACTTTAGCAAATTAGGTGCCAAAAATTTAAGATTTATAAATAGTAAGATATTAATAAAAGAACTAAGAACAACAATGTCTCACATTTCAGATAATAGTACTAAATAGTAATTAATTTTGATTATAAATTTGGTAGAAGTATAGTAATTAAAAAAGTTAAAAGAAAAGAAAAAGATTGATTAGTTATAATCCCAGATAAAGAAATAAAAGATATTGCAAAAGTAAATTATAAACAATCTAAAAAATACAAAAAAGAAGTTAAACCAATTTAAACAATATAGAAGATGAAATTACAAATAAAAAAGAAGAAAAAACATAAAACTCTAACAATATGATAATTATTTTCTGATATCAATAAAAAAAAATAAGATATATATGTAGAAGATTCTAAAATCTATATATAATATGAGTTAAAATAACACAATATAAGGCACTAGCAGTAATCAAAGTAAGCTTTAAAAAAAAAAAATATGCACTGGTTTTTGCTTTTAGAAAACAATAAACTTGCAAGAGTAACTAAAAGAAATAAAAACTATAACTAAAAAGATAAACAATACTAATTTACAGCAAAACTATTAGATATTTCAAAGAAGCTTTAGAAGTTTTACTTTTATAATGCTTAAAAAACAAAGAAGCAAAGGCTGTATATATTTCAGCAAACAGAAATAGGAACTAAAAGAAGTTTGCAATAATAAGCTTTACAAATTTTGAAAAAATGGATTTAGCTCAAACCAAACTAATATAATATAACAATCATCAAGTAACTTAAAAAAACTACTAAAGAAAAGAATCAAAAAGAAATTAAGTATTAAAAGAAAGAAAACAAGCAGTATTAGAATCAAAAAACAGAAGACAAATAACCTTAGAGTTAAGAAAAATAACCAAAAATAGTAAAAAATAATAATATGAACAAAGAGTATATTTTAAAAAATCAAACAGAGTATTTAACAGATAATATAGCAGGAAAAGAAAGTCTAGTAAAAAGAAAAAACAAATTCAAAGCTCAATTTAAAGAAAAAGCTTTTAATATAAAAAACATTTTAATTAAAATTTTGGATAAACTAGAAAAATTAAAAAAGACAAGAGAAACAATAATAAAGGGTTTTGCAAATTACTTCTAAAACTTGTTATAGTTAAATTAAAGAGACCAGATATAAAGATAGTATTCTCTTTATAGGATCAAAAGCATAAGCAGAAAGCAATGCAAATAAAAGTTTTACAAATTAGTAATAATAAAAAAGCTGAAAAAAAAGCATAATAAATAATAAGAAAAAAACATTTATAAAAAGAATTTATATTAGAGACAGTATAGAATTAAATTTGGTAATATATAATATTAATAATCTAAAAAGTAACAATCAAAAAATAAAAGCATTATATATGTGGTCATTAGACAACAATATTAATATAATAAAGCTTGCAAAAATAAACATTATAGTAAAAGAAAGAAAGTTCTTAACAAAAGATTGCAATAAATATAAAAGTTTTTGGATAAGTATGAACTTGAGCAAGAAAAAAGGTTTAAATATAGAGTTTTTAATTAGCAAACAATAAGAAAAACATTTAGACCAAGTGAATAGAATAAGTAAATACATGATTTTAGCAAATTTTATATTTAAACAAACAGAAATCTTAGTCATTATGATATATATACCACCTAACAACAAAGAAAAAAGATTAATTATACAAAAAACACTAGTAGAAAAATATATAAAATAAATAGCAAGAATTTAATTAGTAGTAAAAAATAATCTAAATTGCATAATGAATACAGAACTAGATAAATTGCAGAAATCTAAGCAAAAATTTTAAAAGCAAGATCTACTAATTAGGTAGTTATTAAGACAGAAGTTCCAAGATACTTATAGAACAATTAATTCAAAAAAGAAAAATTCATATGGTCAAATAGAAAACAAAAAACAAGAATTGATTATATATAGATTACAGAAGAACTTGCCAATAGGTTTCTAGATGCAAAAATTCAAAAAATGAACATTTGGACAAACAGTGATCATGAAGCAATTGTGACAAGAATGAACTTAAATAATCTTATTGCAATATATAGAAAAGCAAAAATCAAAAAGAAAAATTATCAAAAAACAGTACTGCTATATAACAAAGCAATAAAAGAAAATCAGAATAGCTATAGAAACAAACTTGAAGTACAATTTAAAAAAAAAATTACATTACTAGAACTGCAGCAAGTCTTAGTAAAAAGATTGTTCAATAAAAAAGATAAAAGACTAGACAAGTAATAAAACATTATAAGTAATATAATATAAATAGCAATAAAGAAAACATTATCTAAAAAATGAATTCTAAATACAATAGTAAACAAAAAAAAGAGAGTAAAAGAATTAAAGATAGAAAAAATACTTATACAATTAGAAAGATGGATTAAACTAGAAAAAAAGAATATTGAAATAGAGTAGTTAAAAAAGAATATAGAAGAGCTGAATAAGAAAATTAAATATATAAATTAGCAGCATAATATATATATTAAAAAAAACACAAGAACAATAGTCCAAAGAGCTAATATTTGATCTTAAAGACTGGTAGCAAAGTTTTATACAAGGTGAGCATGTAAACTTCAAAAGCTCAAAAGAAAAAAAATTAAAAAAAACATTAAAAAAAGATGTACAAAAATAAATAAAAAGCAAGAAAAAATGCTAGTAAGCCTTTTAAATAAACTATATAGCAAAATCCAAATTGATAAGTTGCTTAAAGAAAAAGATAAAACAAGACAATTAATTACAGAACTACTAAAGGTATTAGAAAAGATGCAAGTGCATTACCAAAATTAGTTCAGATCTAGACAAATTAAATATAAAATATTTAAAAAGAATTAAAAAGAAATTTACAATCCAAAAAAAACAATTCAAGTAAGCTAATACAAAGAAGTGAATCAGAATATCTCAAAAGAAGAGTAAATAGAAATGCTAGCAAAGCTAAAAAAAGACAGCACTAAAAATATTAGGAATTATATATACATTAATACAAGCAGCAGGATCCAAAATTCAAGATCTATTTAAAATATTTGCAAAGATTTGCATTAAAATAAAAAAGGTGCCAGCAAAATAGAAGTTTTACAAATGTACCCAATACTAAAAGAAACAGATTAGCAATACAATTTAAGTAATATAAAGCCAATTGTGTTACTTGAAACCTTTTGCAAGTGCACAACAAAAGTTTTGACTAAAAGATTAACAAATGTGGTTTGTAAGAAAGGTATTTTGAAAGCCTCAAACTTTGCAGACCTACCAGAAAATTCAACAGAAGAACCTGTTTATATTATGAATATAAAACTAAAAGATGCAAAAAATAACAATAAGAAGCTCTGGTTGGTCTTTTAAGACATAAAAAAGGCATTTGATTTAGTATCGCTCATAATATTAAAACTGATGATGGAAAGAATTAAATTACTAAAAACAACAATTAAGCTAATTTTAAACTTGTTTATAAATAAAGAATCAAAGATTATTATATATTAGAGGCACACAGAAGCATTCTAAATTTAAGATAAAATAAAATAAGGTGAGGTTCTGTTATTTTTTGTATGAAAAATATTTTATAATTCATTATTAGAGCAGATACAAAAAGATACTAGTCTAAGATATATAGTATCAGTAAAGTTATTGTATAACCAAAATCTTAATCATATATCAAAGATAAAATAGAGACAAGCTACAGTAGTATTTGCAGATGATATAATCTGAATAGCAGAAAGCAAAGAGCAAATAAAATGAACAATTGAAATTGTAAAAGAGTTCTTCAAATTCAATAATTTACAAATAAATAAATAAAAATCCAAATTACTAATTATAAACTCAAAAGAAACAAAAAAAAAACAAAAAAATTAAACTCAGCAATAAATAGATATATAAAGAAGACAAAAATAAAATAATAAGATTTCTAGGAATTTGGCTAAACAACAGATTAAAAAAACAGTAATAAAGACAAAAACAAGAGAATTAGTATAATTAATAGTAAAAGAATTAAGAAAAAAGAAAATAACTATTGTACAAGTAGTATATATAAATAATATATACATAGTATCAAAGTTTAATTATATGTTACAAGTAACCAAGCTCTTCAAAAAAATGATAGATAATATACAAAGCCCAATTTTGAGATTAGAAAAAAATAAGTTAGTGATAGCAAGAACAGTTAAAATAAGTATAATACTATACAAAAATTTAGGCAATTACAACTTATTGTAAAATCAATTATTGATAAAATAAATTGCAAGCTTACACAATTATTTAAACTGATTAGGTCTAGAGGAAATGCTAACCAGAATTTGAATAAGTCAAGGGTTAGCAATTATGGAAGCATCAGAAAATAATTGATATAAAAATTTACTAAACATATGCAATAAGTTTTGAAAAAATAATTTAGCATGTTAAGTAATATTAAAAACAAAAAACATGCAAATAACTTTTAAATTTAATAATTTAAACAACAGTTGTAAGCAAAACAAACAAAAAATAACAAAAGTATTTAAGAAAAAATTTACAATACAAGCAGTGCTAGCTTTAGAAAAACTAAATATTTTTTATGCATAACAGTTAATCAACAAAATTGGTAATCAAATAATTACTTGGCAGCAACTCAAAGTACTAAGAGGAAACTCAAGTAAAGAAAAAGTGGCAAATAATTTAAAATAATAGAAAAAGAAATAATTAAAGATATTAAAACAAGAAAAATAAAGCCAATTTTTAGTATATAAGCATCAAACATAGATGTCTTGAAGACCAGTTTAGTAAAATTATCTGAAGATAAAAGAAGAAAAAACTAGGTCATACTAAAATGTTCAAAGAAAAAAGGAAAAAAAATCTTGTAATTGAAAAAACTTTTATAAACAAATATAAAAAGGTCTTTATAGAGCATTAGAATATAAAGCAAAGAAAAGCAACTCAAAACTAATATTTAAATAATATAAAAGTTGCAAAATAAATAAAAAAAAAGAATTAAATAAATATAAAAAATAAAATAACAAATCAGAGATATTAGGAATATTAACAAACTTAGTAAAAAGAAAAGAAAAAAATTAAAAATTAGAAATCAAGAAAAAAATAATTAATATAAAAAAGAATTATAAATATAAGAAATTAATAATAAATGAAAATCAAGCTGAAAAGGTAGTATGTTTTATATGAGAAAAAGAGCTAATTTAAAAGCAAAATATAAATAATGAATTAAAAGAAAAACTGAATAGCAAATTATGTAAAAATCAAATAGAAGGATATACAAATTTGTTTTTTTATATAGATGGTTTGCTCAAAAGATCTAGTCTAAAAAAAAGAATTAAAGGTAACAAAATGAATACTAGTTAGGTGCAAATAGACAAAGAAGAAAAGATAAAAATTAATAAAGATTATTTCAGAATACAAAACTGGTCATCATTAACTAAGCTAGAACTGTTGGCAATTTGAAGAATACTTTTAATCATATCCAGAAATAATAAAATTAAAATATATATAAATAATGTAGCAGTAATAGCAAAAATAAATAAAAAACTGAAAATTAAAACTAACAAACAATAGCTTAGAAAAAAAAACCATGTTATAAAAAAAGCATAATAAAGATTATAAGTTTTAAAGAATTGCAACTAAAATTAGTCAAAGTTAAAGGACATAGTGATAATAAATAGGATAATTTAGCAGATAGTTTAGTGAAATTAGATAGTAGTTTAGAAAATAAAAATAAAATAGTCAAAAGAATACTACAAAGTAAAAATATTTCAATGTATTAAGAAGATAATGCAGTAGAAGCTTTAACAAACCAATTTTTGAAAGATGTTTTTGATTTAAAAATAGGTGCAAAATGGAAATTTGTATTAGTTATAAAGAAGCTAAAACCAAACAATGAAACAGAAAAGTATAATTAGCTACTTTTGTAAAAAAAATTAAAAATCAGAGTAGATAAGATGTACAAGTATAAAGAAGAACAAGCAAATTAAAATACTAATTAAGTGTTTAAGTGAAAAATTATCTCTACTGAAGACATTAACAGAATAATATCCAGAACTTAATACAAGTTCATGTTGTATTTTGTGCAATAAAAAAAAAAAGAAGATCAAGAATATTTGACAATATGTAACAATTATAAAAAAGGCTAACAAAATATAGAAGAAACCTTGATCAACCTGGCATGGTCAGCAATAACAAAAGAAATACAGAAGAATTTAGTTAAAGAAAATCTTAAAAAAATCATATAAAGAAAAATCAAAAAGGAAAAAAAAGAGTGTAGATATAAAATAATTAAAAAATTAATTAATAAAAAAGCTACAAAAGTGATTCAAGAACTGGCACAAACACTAACAAAAGCAAAAAAAATTTTGTAAACATTAGTAAATACAGTATAAAATAGTTTTTATGAGAATATATGAAAGAAATAATATGAAGCAATTATTGTTTAGAAAAAAGAACTAGAAATAAGCTTGAAAGAAAAGAGAAAATATGAAATGCAACTATTTGCAACTACAAGTACAACAAAAGAGATGAGAACAGCAAAGTTAAACAAGCAAAACCTAGCCTAAAGGAAAGAAAAAGTATAAAAAAAAAGGATGATAGTAATAGAATACAAGGGTTATAGCTAAGGTTAGTTTGAAATTTTGTTAATAATAATGTAAGACTCTTTTTTTATAGCATTAAAGACTAGTTTGATATAGCCTTCAGATTCAGATAATTTGTTAACCAGTATAGCAGACTGCCTCTGGGCACTTTTGAAGTAGCCAAAAGATGTTAAATTAAAATTTAAGTGTAAGTTTATATCAAATATATATTAAATACTTAATAAAGATGAATGGCAAGATTACCAAAAGTAAAAAAAAAAAAACTTAACTAATAAGAATAAAAAAGTTTTTGGTTAAGACTTTAGATCTCTTATTAAGAATAAAAATGCTACCAATAACTTTATTAATCAGGCTTTTAAATTTAAGAATTATGCTTTATTTTTTTTATTTTATTTTTTTTAAACTAACTGCTTAAAAATGCAAATAGTGTTTTTATTATTAATTATTGCTAATATACAAAACTATTTATAGTTTTTTTAAGCATTTAAAAAGCTTAGTTTTTTTGAATTATTACTAATATTTTTGAACAATATGGTAGGCCCAAGTAAATGAATACATAATTCATGTAATCTATATTCTGCTTCTTCATCAGCTATTTTCTGGGCCTCTAATTTTATTAGCCAGATGCTTAGCTACTATAGAGAGATTTATTGTAGCTATATATATGTTGTTTTTCTATTTTATTGTTATATAACAACACCAAATTTTATATACCATGTTAATATACAGCCAAAGGATTACTTGTAAGTAGTGTTGACCTCTAATATTGCTAGTGTTGAATATTTCTTTAATTGAGAAAAGAGGTGCTACTTGTATGTCTGTTTGTAAAAAGATATATACTTTATTCTAAACCTCTTTGCTGGCCTTACAATAAATAGTAAAGTAATCTATTATTTGTTGCTTATCTGGATATTATGAGCAACTTCTATTAATTGAAGGGTCTATATATTTCAGATGATAATCTAAAGGTAGTGCTTTGTAATATATTCTTTAGAAAGTATTTATTTTTTTGTTATTTATTAGTATAACAAAAAGCCAGTTATTGTTTGTTAAAGGTATTTGAGACTGAGTAGTATTGTTAGACAAACATAAAGTTTTTTCAAAGTTTAAAATTTTTTTGACTAAGAATTCATTTGCTTTGAAGTCACTGAGATATAGGTCTTCTTTGCTCTATGGCCAGTTGAGAAAAATATTTATTTTGCATTAAGCTCTTTTCTAAGCAAGCAGATAGAGTTTTTATTCTTTAAGCCAAGCTTTGGTTCTAATAACCTTAGTATTTAAAGTAGTATATACTGATATATTTCTTTTAAGCTCTAATACATTACTTATTTTTTTTCTTTCTAACCTAGTTCATAAATAGTTTTTTGAGAATAGCTTTAGCCATATTAAAAGTAGTTATGTTTCAAGCATTTCTCTTATTATTAAAGATTGCAGTCCTGCAGCATTGTGTGCTTGTTAAAATACTACAAATCTTGAAAGTATTTTAAATCTGTTTTAAATCTACAGAGATATTAAGCTATTGATTTCTGTAATATGCTTTTTGCTTAAAGAAAAAATATATACTATATATCAGATTTGAGACAAAATTAAAAAGTTTGCTAAAAGAATTTTGTCTTTAAACAAAAGGTTTTTGCTTGTGAGCTTTTTGAAGAAGCTTTTAAGTTTATTAATTGTAAAAGGCCAAAGGTTTTTTTAAAAAATTATTAAGATAAACTTCATAATCTAGAATAGTAATAGCTTCTTATTCTGATATTGTTTTAAAGTTTTCTTTATCTACTAATTTGAGACTTTAAGCTGCATTTAAGAGTAAAATTAGTTTAAATTTGTCTTGGTTAATTTTTGTATTTGAGGCTTTTTTATATAAAGCAAAGCTTTTTTTGATAATATTCTAGTCTGTTTTGAAACCAATTTCTAGTATAAGATTATTTGCATAAGCTAAAGCTTTAAAGGCTATGTCTTTTAACTAAATTTTTGTGAGTTCTCTGTTCAGTTTTTGTAACAGAAATTCAAAAGCCAATATGTATAAGAGAGGTAAAAGAAAATAGCCTTATTACACACTTTTTTCAACTCTGAAAAGAGCAGATATCTTGCTTGTAGCTATAATATATATCTTTTGATTAGTGAATAAGGTTCTAATTAGCTTTATGAATTTGAAATAAAAGTTCATTTTTTTTAGTACTTCTGAGAGATAGTTGTAGTTGACATGATTGAATGTTTTTTGCTAGTTTACTAAAAGCAGTAAATTTTGCTTAGTATTGTTTTGCTGGTTTTTTATAACTGTTAATATATCTAGTACTATATCTGTTATAGCTTTGCTTTTTATAAAGCCTTGCTAATAGTCTGAAACCAAGTTTTTACATATTTCATTAAGCCTATTAGTTAAGATTTTTATAAAAATTTTAGCATTACAGTTTACTAGAGAAATTGGTTTTTAGTTGTTAATATTATTTAACTTTGAAGATTTTTTAAGTATTAAGATAATTAGGCTTTCTGTTCATAAAATAGGCATGTTGCTAGTAGATAACATATTATTAAAGACTTTTTGTAAGATAGAAGTAATGATTTTCTCAAAACATTTATAAAAATTATAAGTAAAACTATTAGTTCTTAAGAATTTGTTGTTTGAAAGCTTCTTAAACATTTTTGTAATCTTTTCTTTTAAAAAAGTTTTAGTAAATGAAATATTTTGTTGATTTGAGACCTGTTTGATGTTTTTTGTAATTTTATTAATGTTTTCAAAATTCACTTATTTTTGGCTGTAAATTTTGACATATTGATCTTTAATGTATTATAAAATATTATTTTTATTTTGTGTTAATGCATTATGAATCTTTATTTTAGACAATGCTGCATATGCTTTTTTTACTTTGTATCTAACAAAAAAATATTTGAATAATCTTTCTTTTTGCTCAATCCATTTTGCTTTTGAGCATATTTGCTATTGTTTTGTCATGTTAGTAAGTTCTTTCTGTAGTTAATAAATTAAATCATTTGCTTGCACTTGCAAACTGTTGTTAGATAGGTTGTTAACTAGTTTCTTATTAAGATCTATGATTTTTCTATTAAGCTTTATAATATTGTTTTCAGTCACCTTATGCTTTTTGTAAGCTTTAATAATTAATTGTAACTAAATCTTAGTAAAATTTTAATTGCTGCTGTTTACTGCTTTTTGTAGCTCTTTTTTTAGATCTTTTTTAAAAAAAGTATTTGTAAGAGATATTTTATCAAATTTTCAGATTGTTGGTTTACTTGAGGTTTGTTGAAAGTTAAAGACACATTTTACTAATTTGTAATCTGAGTTACTATATAAGGTGTTTGGCTTTGTAGTCAAGTGTAAGTGATCTTTATCAATAAAGATATAGTTAAGATAAGAGGCCATAGTTCTATTTTTTTGAGTTCTTTAAAAGAAAGTAAGAAGAAGTAATTTTTTAAAACTAAAGAGATATCTATAAAGTTCTTAAGATTTTCTAAAAGCAAAGTTCTTAAAAGGTCTTTTTGGACTACTGAAGCACTGATTCAGTCTCTGTCTAGGTAAATATTTGTATTGAAGTCTTCTCTAATTATATTTATTGTCTCTGAGTTTATTGTTAGAGTCTAGTGATTAAAAAAAAAAATTTTATCTGATTGATTAGATAGTGCAAATATATTCATAATTTTGAAGGTATGGTTTCTGTATAATATAGTTGTTATGATAATTTTTTCTTTTATTCAATTTTGTTGTTTTTAAGTAAAATGTTTTTATTTCTTGCTAAAATTGCTGCTTTACTTGACCAAATTAAGTTAAAAGACTATTGTTGTTACAAAAATTCTTTAGTATCTTTGTTGTTAAGGTTTGTTTCTTACAGAAGAATAATATTTAATTTATAGAATTTTAATAATATTAAAGTATTTCTTTTTTTTTGTTTATTATTGAGCTTTTTGATATTTAGAATTGCTGTTGTTAGTTTTAATTTAGTTAATGTTTAAATAGAGAAGGAGTTTGTGTGTTTTCAAAGATCTTGTTTTTATTTGGGATTTTAGTTTTTAAATAGAGGTTTTCTTTTTTTTGCTTTTTGTAAAAGCTTTTTTAACTTTTTTTTACTTATTAGTAACTAATCAGTGTTGGACTAATCATATCAATTTGACCATTTGACCAGACCAGTTTGACTAATAACCAGTCTGGTTAAGCATTTTTAATATTGATCAAGTTGGTTAAGTGGTCTAGTTATAAAAAAAAATTGTTCAATTAGACCAAATAAATATTATTAAATTTGCTTTATTGTTATATTGCTAGACTATTTAACCAATTTGATCAGAAACCTTTCGACTAATAACTAGTAAATTTATAGTCAACTACTAATTTGACCAAATATAAATTCTGGTTTATTTTTTTTAAGATTGAGAAAAGAGATAGTTTGGCATATTGCTAATTGACTTTTAGCTTGTTGTTGCTGATTAGATATAATTAGGTTTTTTATATTTATATTTGGCTGAACTTCTTGTTAGTTTAAGGGTTCTTTGTTAACTATCTCTAAATCAGGTTAATCACTTATTAAAGTAAAGAATTTTTTGTTAAATTGTAAAATAGTAACTGCAATGACTTCATATTCTTAAGTGACTAGATTCTTTTTTTAGTAAGTTATCTTATTTGGTAATTTGTTTTGTATGTTAAAAGTTTCTAAACTATTATGTAAGAGTTTTATTACTCTTTTGGTTTTGTTTTCTTGATATTTCTTATATTATTGTCTGAGTTTAATTGCCTTTTTGAATTGCTTAGTCTTTTTTTAAATGTTTTTTTTTGTTACAAAAGAAGCAAACCTTATAAGCTAACTTTTATTTAGTTGTGACTTTGTTATTTTATAAAAAAATAAAGCATGAAATTCTGATTTTAAATTCTGAATTATTAGTTGTTTTAAAGATTATAACTTATTAGTTAGTTGCATAAGAAGTATCCTCAATAAGAAGTAATTTAATAGCTGTAACTTTTTCAGAACTTTCAAAAGTCTTCAAAATTGTCTTGAAAACTTATTTTTTGTTGTTAAGTAGTACATTCTTGATTTTAACAGAGAGGAAAGATTTTCTATTACCTATAGAAATGAATCTATAGTAGGTTTAATTAAAGATTACTATGCCCTTGCTGGCATAATATTTAAGCTGTTTATTACTGATAAATGCTAGTTTTAAATAAGTTCAGCATTTTTAATAAAGTGTTGTTTTGCAATAACTACATTTTGTCCTACATGTTTATATAGAGAAATCATAATCTTGTTAAAAAAGTAATTCAAGCTTCTGATATTAAAAATCCAAGTATTGTTATTTTTTAACTTAATAGAATTTCTACCATATATTACTAAATAAAAGTAACCAAAAAATTTTTAATTTTTGTGAATTAAATTGATAAGGTTGCTTTTATTTAGGTATAAAGACAAATTGCACTTTTAGTTACATGATTTAACACTGTTAATTAAATCTTAAATCAGATATAGCTTTAATTGTTGTTAATTATGCATAAAAAATTTTTAATATAGTTAAAAAAAAAAACCTATTATTATATTTCAAATATTCTTATAATTATTACTTATAATCTTTATTTTTTGGAAATTAACTTTTTAATAAATTTTCAAATATGAGGATAAAGACTGGTGCAAAATTATTGTATTAAATATTATGAAGTGAACTATTATTATTAAAATTTGTATATAAATATTTATATATATGAAGGTTAATAAGGCCTATACTAATACTAAAACATTTACTGTAGAGAAAAAAATTGGATATTTGTTATTATATTCTAAGATACAGCAAAGACTATTAATGTTATATGTATATTAAAACTAATAAGAGATTATATTTATTACAATTGAATCCAATATAAATAATTTAATTCATGACTGATTACAAACAAGAGAGATTTACTTTAAATTAGGCACTATTATTGTTATAATTCTGAAATAGAAAATGCTTGTGAAATTTTAGGTTTTTTTAGTATATTTAGAAGGTAAAAGCATGTTAGTAGGTATATAATAAAAGAATGAAAGACTTTTAAATATATATTTGTCTTATTTAAAGCAAGTTCTTCTTATGTCATTTCAAACAAAAAAAAAAAATTCTTATTATTTTTTTTTAAAAATGACAAAAGAAACTATAAAAAAGAAAGTTCATCAGTCCTATACTATTTAAGAAAAAATAATTGTTATTCAATATGCTCTTCATGAAAGCAATATTAAGGCTGCTTCAAATTTTGGTTTGGACAAGTCTCAAGTTGGTTATTAGGTAATGAAACTAAAGAACCAATTAAGTAAACTTGGTCACAAAAAGTCCTATTATCTTGGTGATAGTAATAGAAAAGAGTTTTTTTCTGAAAAAGAAGCTTAGCTTTATACCTAGATAGTTGAAATGCATAATGCAACACTTGCTATAACCTATAATAGTCTTAAGTTAAAGATGTTAAGAATTGTTTCTAAAACTGCTTTAAAAAGTCATGAACTTGTAAAAAGACAGCTTGCAAGTAGTTTTAAGGCTTCCTCTATATAGTTAATATGTTTTTAAAATGCCATAAACTTACCTTATGCTGAAAAACAAAAATAGTACAAAAAATATTAGCAGATCTTAAAGAAAAGTTGCTTAACTTTCAACAGCATGTAATTTATTTGCACTGTATAAAGAATTACCTTTTAAACAATATTGCAAACATGAACAAAACCCTTGTCTAGTTTGACATAGCTGATGATCTTATGATCGAAGAAATCAGTGCCAAAACAGTGCATATTCACACAACTGAAAATGAAAATAATCACTTTACAGTAGTTTTAACATGCTTTACTAATAGTCAAAAGCTTTCCTTCATGATTATATTTAAAAGTCAAAGATGGCCTAAAACTAAGTCTTTACCTCTTCTTGGTGTAATTGTTTTCTTTTATAAGAAAGATTGGATGAATAACAGAGTATGTTGATCTAAGTTGATAATTATAGTAGAGACTAACCAGGTGATTAGAAAAATGAGCCTTCTCTTCTTGTATTTGATTTATTTAGAGAACATCTTACTAATATTATTAAGACAAAAGTTAAAAAAAATAATAATGATCTTGTTATTATTCCTGGTGGTTTAACCTCTATGTGCTAACCATTTGATGTTTTTATTAATTATTCTTTCAAAGTAGCACTTCATTATCACTGGCATGCATAAATAGTAAGTGGTAGTTCTGAAAAAACCAAGAAAGAAAACTTAAAACATGCAGTTCTATATACTGTATATAAATAGGTACTTGCATCATAGGCAGAAATTAGTTCTAAGATTATTCAACATGTCTTTTGCAAGTGTTTTATTTCTAATGTCATGAATGGTTCAAAAGATAATGAAATATATTATGATAAAATCTTTGATAATAGAACTCACTAAACTTCTGATAAAATTTGCTATAATAAAATTTACTCTAATGAAATTTGCTGTAATGAAGTTTCAAATGAAAATATTATCATTATTGATTCTAGTGAAGATGAAGATGTTAATACTAATCAGGATATTTTTGTTAAAAATGACAAAAAAGTTCTTATTTTTGCACCAAATCAATAGAAATGTATTGTTAAAAGTTTTTTTAATAATTTAATAAAACTTAGATATAAGTTAGTAATGATTAAATATAAATTTTCACTCTAATATTTTTTTAAATATTTGTTTTTTATACTACTAGTTTTTTTTTTTAAATGATTTAAATAAAAAAAAACTCAACCAAATTCCTGAAGATATTTATAAAGAATCCATTAAATTTTGACAGAAATGTAACAATTTTTGATCTAAGCATTATAGTAATAATTGGCAAAATTAATATGTTAGAAAAAGTATATAGTCTTACACTTTAGTTTAAGATTGCCTAAAAAGAAAGACCAGGATTATTTGTAGTTATACTCTATGTCATTCTGAAAGTTTATTGGATTCAAATTTTATATGCTAATACTTGATTGATTAGTTATTGTTTTGTCTCTTATTTTGTTAAACTAAATTACTATAAAGAACACATATAGGTTTTGCTTTTTCACTATCAAGCAATCTACATAGTATATCTAGAATTATGCAAAAATGCACTTTCTCTATTTATTTTATTTTATTCATTGATATTATGACTGTTATTCTAACAGATCATTTAAATTTTATATAACTGTCATCTTAACAGGTCACATTTATAGCTTTCATTATACAAGTATTTTAGATCTTTCTATTCTTTTCTATTTATGACTGCTGTCCTGGCAGGTTATACAAATTAGTATTACTCTAATGCAGTTAGAGATCAATATAACCAGAACAAAAGTCAAATTTGCCTATGTTTACTAATATACTATAATTAATTATTATCTTATACTTACCTAATTACCTTATATTCATACTAAAGAATATTGACTTATACTTTTGTTTAACCTAATGATCAATTGAATATATAACTGTAACCAGGCTTGTTACATGTTCAATCATTGACTAATTTAACAAAAAATGCCTCAATATATATATATCAAGTAATTTTGTACTTGCATCATTAATAGCATATAAAATAAATAAACATTGTATATATACAAACATATATGTATAATTATCATATGATTTTATTAATTTTATATATCCTATATAACAGTATTTAAAAACTAGAGTTGCTTATATTTGATAATTAATGTTTTTTTGTTTTTTATTATTTTTGGTATTTAAAACCAGAGAGATTGCTTTTATTCAGAGGTTGCTTCTAATCAGTAATATACAGTAAGTGATAAAGCAAAATATATAGATTACCTTCTTTTTAGTTTTGCAAAAAGACTAGACTATTGTTTTTTGTCTTCTTGTAATATGTCTGTATTAGCATGTGTTTTAGCATATAGGTTGGCATATGATTTGTTGTATATTTTAGCTTATGCTTTAATATATATTTTAGCATTTGCTATATGACTTTCTTATTTATTATTATATAATGTTTCATGTATATATGTCTTTGTTGTTGTCAGTTCTCTGCTTGCAGCATTATCTTTTTCAGTTGTTTTAACTTTTAGGCTTTTACTGCTGTTTTCTTTGTGATATTACTTTTATGCTTTGTTGCTAAAGTAGCATTTCTGTTTAGTTCTTGCTCTACTTGTTCATTCTAGTTTGTATTGTTGTTTAAAAGAAAGCTTATCTCATATTCCATAGTTTGCTTGTTTAAAAAAAAGTTTGTTTTGAGTAAAACTTTTGTGTTTTTGAAGATTAAGTAGTATAAGTTTAAATTTTTTAGAAACAGGGGCCTTTGTCCTAGTTCTATTAAAAAATAAAGAGTCTTTGTTTTCTTTGTTAGTTTTTATTTTGTTAATATTAAAAATCTTATTCAAATCAATAGTAAACAGAAAAGAGTTTTTTAAATTTTACAACTGTGCTTTATTTAATAAAGGCAATACTAGTAAATTTTAAAGGTTAATTTTTTTTTTATTATTTTTTAGATTATAAACTAATATAAGCAAATTTGCTTATATTTTTGCATTTTTTTGACCTTAATTTAATTTAATTTATTTATTTATTTATTTATTTATTTTTTTGTATTAAAGGCTATACTTTGTGGCAAAACTTTTTGACTTTTTATTAGTTTAGTTATTACAACTATTTTATACAGAGATAAGAATACAACTAGTTATATATACAAGATTCTATACTAAATTTTATATCTATAATCTATTAGAAGATTATTTATTTAAACCCTTTGATTATCTGTTCTGTTATAATGTAATATTAACTAACTCTTATATATACCTAACTGATATACTGTTTGAGCAGTATAGTATTTACACTTTTTGTACTAGTTCCTATACTATTACACATTTCAGAATACAACATTACTAGTAAGATACAAGAGGCTCTTCTTGTTAACTATCTATTTACTCTATAGAATATTAACAAAAGCTACCATTACAGAGTTCATTTAGACCCTAGCACTGACTTTATAGCATATTTCTAATACTTTTAATATACTCTTGCTTTTGTTCTCAGACTGTCAATTCAAATAGCTTAGAAGAACTGTAACCTTTTCTTGATATATTAAGATCAGCCTTATATTCTTTTCTCTGGTTTATGTTTTGTATTATGAATTTTTGTAATTTTCAAAAAATCAAGTTCAAACAGAGTAATTATAAATTTAAGAAACTTGAACAAATTCATACATTTTATTTATTTCAAAATAGATACTATAGAATATATAAAATCAATTATAAAAAAAAATAATTATTTTACATTTATCAATATTATAGATGCTTTTTTATATGTTTTATTATCTTGGCAAGCATAATCATATTTTAGATTTAACTTTGCACAATATAGATACTAATTTATATGCTTACTTTTTGAATTAACTAGCAGTTTAAGAGTATTCATCAAGGTACTTAAGCCAGTAATTACATTAGTAAAATCAATAAATATAAGGTTAATAGTATATATTGATAATATTATAATTTGTTTAATAACTAAAAAAAAAGTAAAATTACAACTCTTTCTGATAATCACTTGAACCAAACTTTCCAAAAAGCTGAACTACAGTAAAAAAATAATATAGTTAATATATTAAACTTTATGAAAACCTTTCTGGAGTACTGTATACACATTGTTGAACATTGAAATAAAGTTAAAAAAGAGTTGCAGCCTTGTGGTAACAGTTTAAAAGGCACTTTGAGACTATAAAAGAAGTAGTTGGTAAAAGTCAAGATTTCTTATTAAGTAAACAACAAAGTTGGATATATTAGTTTTATATAAGTATAAAACCTACAAGGAATACCCACAAGAGTTCAGAACTTACAAAAGCTAAAAGTTGGTTCACCTAGTACTTTTACATTTTTTTGAGAAAAATTTTGTAAAAGTAAATGATTCAGTTTACTTTCTCCTAAAGATCAATATATAAAATTACCAAAACAATCAGCAGTGTTTACTTCCTAAATAGGGTTGTTAATTATATGAATCAGAAACAATACAGTGATACAAACATGACTATACACATGCCTCAAGCTGCTGAAAACCTATCAAACACTGCATCTAGACTAATCAGTATCCTATATTGACTCTCTATAATAAAGTTAAAATTTTTTTTTCTTTTTGGTTTTTTGTTTAAATAATTTAAGTAAATAAAAAAATAGTAAAATAATTTCTATTTAGTATAGTTTATAATTTTTATAAGCCTGACACAGACTTATAATTGTAGTTGTCTGATATCTGTAAATTACAAGTTTCATATCTGATACAGGCTTAAAATCATGATTACTGATTTTTTGTAAATTGAAAATTTCATATTTTTCTTTTTTTTTGTTTATTTCCTTTTCTTTTTTTATTTCTTGTTTTGTATCTTTTATCATTTATCTCTATATCTGTTTTTTTTTTTATATATAAAATCTTTTTTTTTATTTTTTTGTTTCTTTACAAGAAAATGTTATCAGATTAGTAGTATTCTATTGTAAAATGGCAGTCAGACAAGCAGCCTATCTTTGTTTAGAGTAGTGTAACAAGTCATACTTAGGTACCAATAAGGTGGCCAGATAATGCTGAACTTAGTTATTAGAAAAATTCTTTGTAATCTATATAGTTTCAAGAATTCTAATAAAGTACTAGCATGACTGCTTATGTTAAAAAAAATAATAATAATAAAAAAAAAAGTAAAACATTATATAAAGCAAGTAATATAAATACTAACTGAATTCAATTTTCTTATAAATAACAAGTGAGGGTGTGGCGACCTAGTGAAGTGGTCAGGTTGTCAACCCCCCAAGTGGTAGGTTGGGTGTTCAAATCCCATCGACG
>CAJVQA010001683.1:0-24524 GCA_910591915.1 Cetraspora pellucida
GGACTTCTTGTTACCCAATTTCAACGAATTTACATGGCCACAAGGACTTATCTAGTGTTTGCACTGCCCGATTTGTTGGTTTGCATTCCTCTGTGTAACGCCATACTTACACAGATGCCCCATAACCTGCCAGTCATGCTGGTATGATCGCCATTACAGATATCCTAACCCAATCGTTAGTAACAGTTGTCATAATACGAATATTACATAGGTGATTATCCAAATTTTCGCCGTCGATGGGATTTGAACACCCAATCTACCACTTGGAGGGTTGACAACCTGACCACTTCACTAGGTCGCCACACCCTGATAGACTGTATTTGGGTTTTGGTACTTTTGCTATTTTGTTAATAAGTCTTGTATTGTTTTGAAAAGTATTGCCAATATGACTCTTGCTAGTTCTGTTTGTAAATTGGTTAGACAGATGCTTTGAGTTATTAGTGTTATAACTTAATGTTTAGTTTTGGCATCTGCAACTTCATATTTAGTCAAAGTTTGTTAACTATTTTTGTTATTATTTTTTATAAGCTCATATTATTGCTATCACATATTATCAAATAGTAGTTGCTTTCTATTGTTGCTTGGCATCTTGTACATATTGGGTTAGAGTATTTTTTTTATAATATTTCTAATATTGGCAGCTCTTCTAATAGTAATTTTAGTTTAAATGCTTTTAGTTGTGAGTATTTTAGATTTGTTTGTTTTTATATTAGTAAACATTGATAATTTATATAGTTGTAAAAAGATTTCTAATCTATATCTTTGTGAATAGTGTTTTATACTTGAGCATATGTTTGTAATTGTCAATGTGCTATGTGTTGTGCATGATGAATATAATGAATGAATTTTCTAATATTATGTTCAATAAGTATATTTTGCCAAGTAGGATATAGGATGTTATGATATATATTTTTGTAACTTATATCTATTTTTACAATAGAAAAGACTATGTTTATAGTATATATTATAGGATTATTTACTATAAATGTATAGCTTAAGTTTTTTTTTGCAATTAATGCTTTCTATATTAGCCAACTCAGTCAGTTGTTTAAGTGATATATTTAATATATATTATTTGTTATAGTTGTATAAACTGTTTCAGCTAGTTTTGTAAAATAATTTTTGTCTATAATCATTTGAATTCTTGCTCCATCTGATGTTATTATTAAACTGAGTATTAAAGTTGTAATAAATGTTTTAGTTGTTATGAGCCATTCAGATAGTGCTATTTTGAACTGCAGTTTTAATAATAGAATGTTATATATTATTGTATCTTGTTGTGTATTATTAATTATTTTTTGTTTTTAAATTAGTTAAAAGATAATATTTTTGTGTTGTTTGCATTTTTGTTGTAGCTTTTGTAGATAGCTAGCTGTTTATAAGTTTTTTATTGCTTCTTCTATTAGTTTATATTTTTTTTGAATGTTGCTTTGATTTTGTGTTTTGTTAGTTAAGTCATATACTGTTTGTTCTAGATTTCATATATTTGTTCTTAAGAATGTTTTATTATCTATTAGTATTTTTTAAAGATTATCTAGTTTGATTTTGCTTATGCATTTTTCTTTTTTAAGATTGATATTATTTTATTAATATTATGTGCATAGCTTTAACTTGGTAAATATACTGTCTATAATCTAGTAGTTAATTGTTGCTTAGTTGTCTTTTATAGATGATATTTGTTCTATAAATCTATCTGATGTATTTTTTTTTATTGCTTATGATGCCTTTTCGAATATTTGATATAAATTAAAAATAAATAGATTTGAAGTAATAAGGTTGTAGTTATTGTTGCTAAGATTTTGTTTTATATTTTTTGTTATAAGTTTGTACTATTTAAATTCTCTTTCTCTAAGTATATATAGTATTGTATATAGTATTTGTATTCATATTAATATGTTTGTATTTTTATAATTAGTACATTGTTTGATAAAGTGCAATTTGATTTTGTTAAGTTTGGCCTTAACTATATATGATTTGTTTATTTGCTGAAGTACTGTATCTATTAATATGCCTTTATGTTCTGCTAGTTTTGGCCAATTGTTTTTGTTGTTTAGAAAAACTATCTCTGTTTTCTGTATACTATATAGCATTTTTGCTTATAACATTTTTAATTCTTTTTATGACAATATGTATGTGTTGTTAGTTAGTATTAACTTGTTGCTATAAGTAGTATTTTAAATTTGTTAAATGCATATTTTTAGCATTAGATTTAAGAGTTTGGCATAATTGAGCTGTTAATATATGAGTAAAATACATTGCTATATTTGAATGTTTGCAATAGTTTGTAAACCATAGATCTGGTAATAAAATAGTGTTAAGTTAGATACTGTTCATGCAAAGCCAGCTTTGTGTTTTACTATTATTATATAATAGTTTGTAATTGTTTTATATAGTTGTATAGACAGATAAGTGTTTTGAACTTTATATGCTATTTGAGTTAATATAATAGTATTAATAATATATATAGCATGTTTTTTTGTTATATTTGCATTTTTAATTATTTTTAGCTTCTTTTTTGATAATTCTGTAAATTGGCTTGTGATTCTTGTAAGTAGTGTACCAAC
Organism: Cetraspora pellucida; assembly: GCA_910591915.1. Classification (NCBI taxonomy): domain Eukaryota; kingdom Fungi; phylum Glomeromycota; class Glomeromycetes; order Diversisporales; family Gigasporaceae; genus Cetraspora; species Cetraspora pellucida. The sequence continues at coordinate 2,565 of CAJVQA010001683.1, forward strand.
ATCCAAGAAAGTGAAAGACCTTCTTTGGCTATATTGCCTTGATTGTTGTATTATTATATATTATGTTTAGATTGAATTAGTTACTGCAAGCACAAATTTGTTTGAATTTACTTTTATATTTGTAAGTAAAAAAAATGAACTTGCAGTTTTAAGAATTAATTATAGTTCTTGTTTGAATTGAGCTATCTCTATAGTGTTATTCATATAGGCTAATACTAATAGGTTTGTTTGCAAGTTTTTTGTTTTATCTTGCTTATTATATGTTGTATTGAATAAAAGCCTTTTGTATTATTGTATATAGTTGTAAGCAGTAGATCATAATAAATACACTACAGAAGTGATGCTATTGTTTCACCTTAGTTTATTCTGTCTTTAACTTTATATGATTCTGTTAGTCTAAAATTTGTTATTATATAGTTTGACCTATTAGTAATAATGTTTGTAATCATGTTTGTTGTAGCTTTTGGTATATTTATTCTTTCTAGAGCTTTTTTAAGTAATAAAATATGGATTGTATTATATGTCTCAGGCATATCTTGACTAAATAATTATAGCTCTTTATTTATTTTTTTTTTTAACTATCTCAGATGATATTATGAAGTGCATAAGGCACTCTTTTTATTAATTATGACTGCTAGATTATTATTTATATATTAATAGATTTACTAAGCTAGATATTTGTAAATTTTCCTATAAATAGGTTTAACAAAGTTTTTGTCATATAGTAGATTGATCTCTTTGAAGATTCTGTTTCTTGCTATAGCTAAAATTGTTAATTCTGGATATTGTATATTTCCCTATTTAAAAGCAGCATAACAGCATCAGATTTCATATATAATATGTGTATGTAATCATAAAATTGTCTTATAAGTTTTTGTTTTCTCTGTAATGTTCTTTAGAAATATTTTTTCTAATAAGTCTGATATGAATTCAGGTTGGCCTGTTTTTAGAAATTTGTATTTTTCTGTTCAAATTTTTTTACTAATTTTGCATTCTGTTGCAAATTGTTCTATAGTTTGTATATTTTCTAGATACCAAAAGCATTTGTCTGATTCTGTTGCTATAAAGTGACAAAGTCTATATTCTATAAGTAAGGCTCTGTGAAAAAGTCACCAAAAGGTGTCTTTTTTTCTGTTAAGTATTGCTTTCTGGAGAATTCAGTTGTTGTTTTGTGTTTGTTCTATTGAATTTGATTAAATTGTAATCTTGAAATTAAGTTTTCTTAAAAGTTCTATTATGAGTTTAACTATAATTTCTAGTCTTTTTTTCTTATTCATTTCTAGTTCTGAAAGATTCTAGGGTCAGTTAGATTCTGTAAGAACCTCTTCTTTAGTTTTTTTTTATGCTAAGAGGTAGAGTTTCCATTCTGTAGGCCCTGCTTTAGTTCTAATTGGTTGTGTAGAAAGTGCTTTTATGACTAAAATATTTCTTTTTGATCAAGTATGAGGAAGATTTTTTTTCTTTCTATTTTTGCTTACAAAAGATTACTTGAAATTAGTTTTATTCAGACTGAGATTAGTCTAGCTTCTAGCATATTGCTAACTATTGGTACTTGTAAGCCTTCTTGTTCATATAATTGTTGGAAAGTAGAATACCTCAAAAGCATTTTGAAGTCATTTTTGATTTAATAGATGATAAGCTTGTTAATTTTTGCTATTTGCTTCTTGTTTGGTAGCATTAGATAAGTAATATATTAGATCTTTGAAAGAAGCAGTGAGTTTGCCAATATAATTTTTTCCTTTAAGAATAGATTTCTATAAGCAAGCTTTTCTAGGTTTAGTTTAAGGTTACTTATAGCTTTTTGCTATAAACCTTTTTTTGATATACCATCAGCAGTAATGCTATATTCTAATACTATAATATGGTCTTGATTTTCCAATTTTTTAAATTGAGTTTTTTCTAAAAGAATCTTTTTTCTTGCCATGTTTGTAAGTAGCATTAAGTTAGTTTTGAGCTTGTTAATTCTTGCATTCAAGGCTTTTTCATAGTTGTCAAATAGTTCTAAAATTGTTGTTCAATTCAAGTGAGAGCTAATGTCTATTGTTAGATCATCTGCATAAGCAGTGCACTTGAAAGATTAGTTGTTAACTTTGATTCCTGTTATGTTTTTGTCTATCATGTTTAGCAATAATTCAAATACTAACACATATAGAAGAGGTGAGAGTAGATCTTCTTGTCTAACCCCTTTTTCCATTCTAAAGAAGTTTGAAATATATCCTGAGTCTAAGATGTGGGCTTCTTGTCAAGAGAATAGATTTTTTATTTGGTCTTTGAATTCTTTATTAAAGTCTATATTTTCTAGTACCAATTGGAGAAACTCATGATTTATTCTGTCAAAAGCCTTTTGCTAGTCTACAAAAAGCATTTAGTGCTCTTTTGTATCATCTTTTTGGTTTTTTAAAATTGTAAGAATATCTAATGCAGAGTCTGTGATTAATCTTTTGTGATAAAGTTCTGCTAATATTGAGATACAACTGTTTCACAGATTGTATTTAGTCTGTTGGCAATAATTTTCATAAAAATTTTAGTATCACAGTTAACCAGTGAAATAGGTCTTCAGTTGTTTATATTATATAGTTCTTTTGACTTCTTTGATATTAGTGTAATTAAATTTTTGCACTATGAAAAGGGCATTATTCCTAAGGTTAATATTTGGTTAAAGATTTGTTCTAGAATAGGTGTAATGTGTTCTTCTATAAGTTTATAGAATTTATATATAAGGCATCAAGACCTGAAAACTTGTTATTTGGCAGTTTTTGAATTGTTGTTAAGATTTCTTCTTTGGAGATAGGGTCTGTTAGTTTTTTGTTTATTTGTGTAAAAACCTGTAAAAGATCTTTAGTAATTTGTTTTACTATTTCATTGTCAATTTCTTCTTTGCTATATATTGTAGCATATTGTTCCTTAATATAGTTAAGTACTTCTTTTTCATTAGATTGTTTCTAAGCTAAGGAAATTTGTATTTTTGTAAGAGCTGAGGATGAGTTTCGACTTTTAAAGCATAAATAGAAGTATTTAGTTGATTTTTTTTCTAGTTCTATCTAGTTTGTTTTTGATCGACATTGCCATCTTTGTGTCAGTTTGGTTAATTCTGATTGTAGTTGTGAGTTAAGGTCTTCTAGCATGACCAAGAGGTGCATCTGGCTGAAAGATTTGGCTATAGCTTCTTTTAATTAATTAATTTTCTTGTTGAGTCTTTCTATTTTGTCTTCTAAGGCTTTTGGTTTTTTGAAAGCCTTTATAATTGATTTGATATAGATTTTATACATGTTCTAGCTTGTTGCAAAAGTAGCATTTTTGATTTTGTTCAAGATTTCTTTTTTTAAAACATCATTTTTAAAGAAATTTGGTTCAAATCTCCAGAGTATTAAATGCCTAGGCTTTTGTTCTAGGTTTAGAATGTATTTAACTAAGAGATGATTAGAGTTTTCAAATTTTGTTTTAGTTTCTGATTTGAGATAACTGTAGTTTTCATCTATAAAGATATAGTCTAGCTGAGTGGCTATTATTTGGTTATTATGTATGTTTTGATAAAATGTGTAGAAGGGGTTTCATTTAGAAAATAAGGCTAAGTTAATAAATTTTTTTGTGATTTCATTAAGTAGTATTCTTGAAGGATCATTTTGAGGGGTTGCTTGACTTATTCTGTTAATATCTGAGTTCAAGTTTGTGTTTAGATCCCCTGTGATGATGTTGATCATATTTTCTTTTTTGTCTATTTTTTAATTGTTGAGGAATTTAGTTCTGTTTAGAATGTTTAGTAGTGCATAAACATTTATCACATGGAAAGAGAATTTCTTAAATGTAAAACATGTTGAAATTATTCTATTTTCTTGTAGTTTTTTGGTGTTATTAAATTTTATAGTTTTGTTTTCTGCTAAGATTGCTGTTCTGCCTATTCAGATTAAGTTAAAAGGCCATTAGTCTTTTAAATATTATTGGATAGCAGTATTAAAAGTTTTTGTTTCTTGTAAAAAGATAATGTCTAGTTTATAAGATTTTAAAAGTGTTAATGTTTTAGTTCATTTGTCTAAATTATTTAAGCCTTTAACATTTAACATAGCAATTTTGATTAAGTGATAGCTCATAAAAAAATTATTTAGTTTTAGAGCTTCTATGGTCTCTTTTTTTTTTTTTTTGTTAAAGGCTATACTTGTAGCGATACTTTATTGACTTTATATTGAGTTAGCTATTACAACTATTTTTACAGAGATGAGAGTACAGCTAGTCACACATGCAACTTTTGGTTGCCTATTTAAGTAGTCCACCCTAAAGTTCTATACTAGATGCTGTACTTATAACCTACTAGGAGATTATTTATTTAAACCCTCTGATCATTTATCCTGTCATATTAAAATTCCCAACTTACTCTCTATATATACCTAACTGGTATACTGTCTTAGCAATATGATTACCTACCCTTTTTGTACTAGTTCCTAGATTGTTACACATTTTAGAGTACATTATTTGCCAGTAAGACACAGAGGGCCTCTTGTTATTAACTATTTATCCACTTTTAGAACACTAACATAGGCTATTCTCACAGAGTTCACCCAGACCCCAGTACTGACTTTACAGCATATCTCTAGTACTTTTAGTATACCCCTGCTTTGAACTCAGACTCCCAATCTAGATAGCCTAAAAGGACTGTGACCTGTTCTTGGTATATTAAGGCCAGCTCAATATTCTTTTCCTCTAGTCCAAAATCTGGTGATCTGGTTGGTAGTACCCCTCACTCAAGGTTCTTGCCTACTTAAATCCTTTACATTTCCTAGGTCTAGTCTTTACAATAGTACTGTTAAAGATCCATATTACCTCTTTGCTTGGAATTTCAAAGTGAATTTTAGCTTCCTAGTTCTACAGATTTACATAGCCCAAGGACTTATTTTAGGTTTGCACCACCTAGTATTGGTTTGCATTCCTCTGTGTAACAGGTTACCCAGATTCCCCAAACCTGCCAGTCATGCTGATGTGATCATAGTTATAGTTATCCTATTCTAACTGATCAACAGAATGCTGTCACTGTAATACTGCCTATATATTATATAGGTGATTATCTAAATTTTGCTGTCAGTAGGTTTTGAACTCACAACCTACTACTTGGAATATGACAACTTATCCACTTCACTAAGTCACCACACCCTTCTTTCACGGTCTCTTTGTTTTGGATCATCCTGGTAATTTTCTTTGTTGTTTGCTTTGTAAGGTTTTGAATTCTTATGTTTTCTTTTTTTACATACAACTAATGTAAAAGTAGAATCATCTACTTTTCTTTGCTCATTTAATTGGGCACTTTCCAAATTTGTATTATTGATTACTGGTTCTTGTGTTGTGTTAAGGTTATTTTTGATAAGAATTTCTGTGCAAACAGTATCTGTTTTGCTATCCATATCATAATCTGATATGATTTCTTCTGTTTCTTGTTTTTGTAAACAAGTTTCATTCATGTTAATGTTTTGGGTTTCTTCTTGTGTTAAGAGGATTTTTACTTTTTCCACATATAGATTATCCTCTGTTGGGTTTTTTATAGGCATTCTGTTTTGTGCACTTTTCCTTTTGAATTCTTGATAGTGCAGTCTTAGGTTTTTTGCTTCTTGGAATTATGCACAGTCTTTTTTAATATGTTCTGTTTGGTCATAGAAATAACAGACTTTTGGTGCCTCCTTCTACTCAGTAGTTACTCTATTATCATCTATAAATGTGAATTGAGAAATTTTTTGTTCTAATTTTGCATCTTTAGTATTATTAAAAATGACGATCTATTAATCTGTTATATAAGGAGTGCCTTTGATAAGTAAAGGTTTAATTGTGACAATTTTCTCAAAATTTTTAAAGGCTTCTTTCACCAAGCTGAAGATGCATTCTTTGGTTCCTAATAGTACATTTCTTACTTTAATTGGTAGAAAGGATTTATGTGCATCTGTTGGGATATAGCTATAGTATGTTTTATTAAAAATTTTAATGCTATTGATGACATAGTGTGTTAATCAATCTTGGTTCAAGAAGACAATTTTTAAATAAGATCTTAAGCCTTTTTTAAAGTGTTGTGCAGCTACAACAATATCTTCTTTCAGACCTTTATATAAAGAGGCCATAATTTTATTTAGAAAGTTACAAAGATCTGGAATTTTAATAATTAATATATTGTTGTTTTTTGATTTAATTTGGTTTTTAGAAGAAAAAACCACAAAGATTAATTTTCCTTTTTTTAATTTTGCTAACATGTTTGTGCTCTGTTTGGCAGCTAATGCATAGCTTAAAGTGGGACTGTGTCTTTGCTGTTCTTTTGTAGCATGACTTGTTTCTCTTTTAATATTTGTCATATAACTAATTTTATCATTATTTATATTTCCATCATTTGTTTTGTTCTTATAATTTAACATGTTTTCTAAAGCTTGAAAGTTGTTGTTTTTTTGAATAATATTCTCTAACCAGTTTTTCTTATTCTGGATTACTACAACTGGTACTAGTTTTTCAGTTGCAACTACTGTTTCTTCTTGTATTGCAAAAGCATACTCAGAAAAGATATTGTTAGACTTTTCTGCTCTGAGGTTGTTGTCTTCTTCTCTTTTAACATCAAGTTTTTGCATTTTATAAATTTTTTCTGTCAATAAAGGTTCAACTCTTAAAGAAGGGCTTTGGCCCTTAAAGTAGATTTATTTGTTGAGTTTTGTTTTGTGTTTAGTGACTTTATGATTATTGTTTTTGTTTTCTTTTCCTGATCAGAGATGAACAGAAAAGAGTTTTTTAGCTCTTTATTTTGAATTTGTGCATTTTCTAAAATATGTGCTATTGTAATAATTAGTGTTTGTGTTAATGTATTAGGAATTGCAACATAGTTGCTAGGATGTAGAATTGGATATTTGTTAAGTATTATGTTTAATCTTTTTGTTATTGTTTTAGTGAAGATTTTTCATGTATATTTAATTAATATAATTAGATGTGTTTTGTTAAATTTTTCAGAGAATTTTTGCTTTGTTGATATTGAGTAGATATTGCTTTGCTTTTATATTTTAAGAATTGTATTGAGTATAAGGTATACATTAAAGATTTTTAATAATAAATTTAGAGTATAGCTATCTAAATGCTTTAGCATCTTATTGGATATTTGTTGTGACCTAATGGCCTTTTTGTTTGGTAATTCTTGTAGATTAATTTGAAGTTTATGTATAGTTATAAGGTCTAACATTGTATTGTACTATGACTTATTTATTTTCTTTTGTGGCAGATATTGTTTTTGCTATTCTTTCCAGTAGTTGTTATTTGTAAAATTGCTTTTTATCTATTCTTTAAAATGTTTTTTAATTTTTTTTTTAATTTTTTGTAGTTCAGTTATAACTTTGTTAGAGTGTATAATATTGTTAAGTACTACCAGATTATATTTATTTTTATTAAATTTCTTCTTAGAGTTTTTACTATTTCTTAATTTAAAGTTTTTTTTAGTTTTTACTACTTAATTATCATTATATTTAACTCTTTTATTACTATAAGTTTTTTAAGTTTTTGCTTATTATTTTTTAACTTTTTTATTTTTATTTTTTTTGTTAATTAGTTCATAACTAACTTAATTTTATTATTACTTTTTTCTATTAATATATTAGAATTTACCTTAATTTTACTATTTATTCTTATCTATTGTTGGCAGCTGCCTTCTAACTGTTCTTTTTTTTTGTATATTTATTATATTTGCTAATTTCTATTATTAGTTCATTTTTTCTGCTTTGCATTTGCTAATATTCTACTAATATTTTTTTTTCTTCTTTATTATTTTTCTAGTTATTTGTAAATTTTTTTTTTTTTGAGTATCCCTGTTGCTTTAGCAACTAGGAGCGCTGGTGGCACTCTTTATTAAGATATTATTATATTAAAATATTGTGAGCAATCTAAGTACATTTTAGATATTTACAGATTAGTTTAGCAGTTTTAGGTCTATGACCTAGTGTGTTATGTTTTAAGACATGTATTTCTTTTGAAATACAGGCTTTAATTAGTGTACTAAGTAAGCTTAAGAGTGTATCAGAACCTTTCCATTTTAAAGTAGTGCATCGATACCAAATTTCATAGATTATATTAATATATAACCAGGTTATAGTGGTTATAGCTTGAGTGCATTCAATATTAGAAGCTTGAAAAACATCTTCTAATGTGGTCAATAAAGGTTTTTCTTCATTAATGTTAAGAAACTTATATGCTTCTTTCCAGATTATTCTACTTTTAGAGCATTCTAAAGCAAAATGTTCAAGGGTTTGTAGCTCTTCAGGGCACCAAATACAAACACCTATTTCTAATGATCCAATGTGTTTGAGATGATAACCTAAAGGAAGAGCTCTGTGAAAAAGATGTCAGAAAATATTTTTTTTCTTATTACATATAGGCTTTAAAGAGAGCCAGATAGGTAGAGTAGGCTGAATTGCCAAATAAACTAAAATAGAAGAAGATGTAGTCTTCTTTAAAAGCTCCAAAATTTTTTTGACTAAGAGCACATCTCCTTTTATTTCTTCAATTATAATTTCTTTTTTATCCCAAGGCCAATTAGTAGTAGCAAGAATCCTTTCTTTAGTTCTTGTTCAGGCTAGTAAATAGGGTTTCTATTCTGTAGACCAAGCTTTTGAATGAATATTATCAGAGCTTAGAGCCTGGATAGGAGAGATATTTCTTTTTTCTTTGAGTATTGTATATATTTTGTCTCTTTCATATGCTGCCCATATTGAGCTTGAAGTAAAAAGTTTTATCCAAACAGTAATTAAGCAAGCATCTAACATATCCTTGATGATTGGTGCTTGAAAACCTGCTAGGTCTATAGATTGTTGAAAAGTAGAATATTTAGAAAGCATTTGTGAGGAGCCTTTAATTTAGAAGGAGATGATTCTGTTTATTTCTGCTATTTGCTTTCTGTTAGGAGGTAGCAAGTAAGCCAAATACCAGATTTTAGATAAAATTAGAGAGTTTGCGATAAGAATTTTTCCTTTGAAAAAGAGATTTCTATTTGAAAGTTTATCAAGTGATTCTTTTAGTTTGTTAATAGTTGTAGTCCAAAGGTCTTTTTTTGGTTGACCGTTTGTAAGAACTTTATAACTTAGAATAGTAATAGTGTTCTGTTCCTCTAGTTTAGTAAACTGGTCTTTATTATAGAGTTCTACTCTTCATGCAGTAAAGGTAAGAGGAATTAGTTTTGTTTTTGTTTTATTGATTTTTGCATTTAATGCAGCCTCATATAGGCTTAATGAAGATTGTACTTTATTTTAGTCTGAAGGAGATCCAATTCCTATAGTCAAGTTATCGGCATATGCTGAAGTTTTGAAATATAGGTTTTTTAGTTTGATTCTTTGCATTTGTCTTTCTAGAGTTTGTATGAGTGGCTCAAAAGCTAGTACATATAGCAGAAGTTAAAGAGGATCACCTTGTCTAACACCTCTTTCTACTCTAAAAAGTTTAGAGATATAATCTACCTTAACAATATGGGCTTCTTGGCAGAAAAAAAGATTTTGAACCAAACTGATAAATTTAGAATTAAAGTTCATGCTTTCTAAAATAAGCTTTAAAAAGTTATGACTCACTCGGTCAAAGGCTTTTTGTTGGTCCACAAAAAGAAGCCAGTATTGCTTAAATGAGTCTGATTGGTTTTTCATCATGGTAATAATATCTAGAGCTGCATCTGTAATCGATCTGTTTTGTATAAATACATGTTGCTGATGTGGTATAAGATCTTCACAAATAAAATTTAAATGGTTTGCTATAATTTTCATAAATATTTTAGCATCACTATTTACTAAAGAAATAGGTCTCTAATTGTTCATATTTTCTAGATTTGTTGTTTTTTTCAGTATCAAGGAAATCAGACTTTTGCACTACGAGGTTGGCATGATTTCTAAGATTAAAGCTCGATTAAATACTTTGTACAGAATTGGAGTTATAGCCTCTTCTGTGAGTTTGTAGAACTCATATGTTAGACCATCAGTACTTGGTGTTTTGTTGTTTAGAAGGTTTTTAATAACATTATTAATTTTCTCTTGGGTAATTTCTTGCATAAGTACTGAATTATGAGCTGATAAAGCTTGAGACAAGTTTTCTGTAATTTTTTTAGCTAAGTTAATATTTATGTCTTCTTTTGTATATATTTTGGCATAAGTGTTTCTAATATATTGAAGAGTATTTTCACTTGAATATAATAGAGTTTCAGGATCCTTAATGGTTTTCAAGAATGAGTGGGCTTTTCTAATTTTATATCTAGCAAAAAAATATTTTGTTAATTTTTCTCCTTGCTCAATTCATTGTGCTTTTGAATGTATTTGCTATTTTTCTGTAAAGTGTGATAGTTCGTTTTGAAGGTCTAGGCTTAGTTTGTCAACTTGATTATATAGAAAAGAGTTTTCTAAGTTATATGCCAGTCTTTTCTTTAGTTGGGTTATATTTTTGTTTAGTTTTACGATCTTGTTTTCTACAGCTTTTGGTTTTCTGAATGCTCTTAAAATTGATTGTATATGAACTTTACAGAAGTTTCAGTCATCTGTTTCTTCAAATGCAGTAATTTCATCAAGCACTTCTTTTTTTAGTTTTTCATTCATAAAGCAGTTTTTGTTAAATCTCCAAAGAGCTAACTCTCTTTTTTCAGTTTTAAAACAAAAAGTGCATTCTACTAAAAGATGATCTGAGTTGCCAAACTTTGTATCGATTTGTGAAATAAGATGAGCATTATTTTCATCAATGAAGATATAGTCTAAGTGAGTAGCTATTGTATGATTGCCTTGTGTTTTTTGGAAGAATGTATGGAAGGTTTTTGTTTTTGCAAAATCTGAGGAATCTGTAAAGTTTCTAGTAAGGTTTAGGAGTTGCATTCTCATTGGGTCTCACTGAAGTGCTGCCTCACTAGTTCTATCTTTTTCTGAATATAGATTAGTATTAAAGTCACCTTTAATTATATTGATAGCATTTTCATTGATTTGAGGTACCCATTTCTCGAAGAAAAGTTTTCTATCGTTAGGGTTCAGGGGAGCATATATATTGGAGTCTTGGAATGTAAGATCTTTAAATTTGAAATTAGTAGTAATGATTCTATTATTTATATTCATTTTTGTATCTTTAAATGTTATATTTTTGTTGCCTGTGAGTATCACTGTCTTATTTGTCCAAATTGAATTGAAAATCTACTGGTTTTTCAGAAAGCTTTGCATGTTCTTGTCATTTAAGTTTGTTTCTTGTAATATAATAAGATCTAGTTTGTAAGATTTTAAAAGAGTTAAAGTATTTCATTGTTTTTGTTGATTGTTCAGCCTTTTTATGTTAAGGCTTGCAATTTTAAATTTGAATTGTCCAGTCATATTATAGATAGAGTAGTACAGATATTAGATCTGTGAGTTTTGTGCACCATTGCGAAATTTCTTGTATAAAGCTGGCCTAGTTGTTATGATCTTCTGATTTGTGAGATCATTCTTGTTTTTTTTATCTTTTTTTTTTCTTTATGGAATTAGAGTAAATCTATCATCAGAAATTCTAGGCTGAATTTGTTGAGTATTATCATTCGTAATTAGCACTACTGGTGTGCTTAGTGAAATAGGTTGTTCTATTTCCAAAACATGATTTGTTAGATTTTCTATAATAGGAACTTTGTTGCTAGCATCACTAATATCTTTATCAATTGGATTTGTTTCCTTGTTCCTATTAGTATTAGAGGTATTAGAGGAAATTTCTTCTGATTGAGAATCATTAATATTTATTTTTTCTATAAGATTATCTTGTTCTTGTTGATCTGTATTCATATTTTCTAAGTTTGTTAAAGAGAGCTTTTCTTTTCTTTTATTTGAAAGAAAATCGTTATAGTAACGACTAAGTTCAATAGCTTCATTGTATTGGGTGCAGTCTTTTTTGATATGTCCTTCATTATCACAGAAGTAGCACAGCTTGGGGCTGCACGCCACTCTGTGGTAACTTTGTTATCTAAAATAATATAGAATCGAGGAATTCTTTTCTCTAAGTCTGAGTCTTCTGTGGTCTCGAAGGTAATAATTTATTGATCAGTTAGGTAGGGAGTGCCTTCTATTAAGAGCAGCTTGATTGAGGCAATTTTATTAAAATTTTCGAAGGCATTTTTGATTCTATTTGAAATAAATTTCTTGTCACCTAAAGGAACATTTCTGATTTTAACTAATAAAAAGGATCTTTTAGTATCAATAGGAATATGCCTATAGTATGTGCGATTAAAATTTTTAATCTCTTTTATAGCATAATGTTTGAGCTTTTTTTCATTTGTAAAAATTAGTTCTAGGTGAGTACGAGATCCTCTATTAACATGTGGCTTAGCAGTGATTATGTCTCGTCTAGCTGTCTCATAAAGGGAAATTATAATATCATTTAGTGAACCATTTAGGTTATGAATGTCTAAAATGAGAGCATTATCATTTTTAGACATGATGTTGTTTCTTGGTAAGAATGAAAAGAAGGTTGATTGACCTCTCTTGACTTTTGTGAATAAGCTTGACCATGGTTTGTTAACAGCCTCTTTGCTTTTGTTTATATCTGTTGCATTAGATTTTGCATAAGATGTGTTGTTTTGTTCAATATACAGAGTTGTTGTTTTGTTTTTCTTGTTGTTTTGTCTTTCAGGACATGTTTTGGAACTAGACGTGACTGTAAAGTTGTTTTGATTCTTCTTTTCTTCAGAAGCTCTTGTTTCATTTTCTAAAGTAACTTGTTTATCTCAGCTAATATTGTTTAGAGAGTCATATTGCATAGAATCAGATAAGACTTCTTGGCTAGTTTGTGCTATCATAGTATACTCTTTAGAAGAAGAGATAGTTTCAGTTATTGCTAGTTCTTTCTTTGTTGAAAAGTTTGTTGTTAATTTGTTTTTCTTGTTTCTGTAGACTTCTATAACAAAAGTCTTATGCTTTTTGGAAACAAGGGGGAAAGCCCCTGTTCTGCTACTGTTTTTGAAGTTAGTGAAGCTCTGTGTAGAATATATTTTGTCTTTTTCAAAATTGTCCTCTTTCTTAAACATAGTGGTCAGAAGAGAGAGATTATTGATCTTTTTATTTGTAATTTTGTATTTTGTATATTATTTATTATTATTTTTTTTTTATCTTTTAATATATACTTCTATTTTATTCTTAATATTTGAGTATTATGCCTGTTTGTCTTAAAGTATTTTTTAACTTTTCTATTTATTGACCTTTTAAGCAACTTTAATTATTTTTTTAACCTATTTTGGTTTTTTATTTTTGCTTAACTTGTTTTTTTTTTGCTTTTGCTAAGGCTGATATTATCAGTAGCTATTGTTTTTATTTGTATTTTAATTAATGCATTACATTAACTTATACAAAGTAAATATGCAACTAGCCACATATGTAACTTTTAGTTACCTATTTAAGTAGTTCATTTAAAGGTTCTACACTAGCTGCTATATCTGTAATCTGCTAGAAGATTATCTATTTAAACACTCTGATTTTTATACTACATCTAGACAAGTAGCATCTGATTTTTATAAATCTAAGTATCATCTAACTAAACATTTGATTTTTATTTTTGCATATCTGTTAGACTGTTATATATTTTAGAGCATGTTATCTGATTGTAAAATCTTAAAGTGTCTTTTTGTTAACTACCTATTTACTTTATAAAATATTAATAAGGCTAGTTCTTGTAAAGTTTATCTAAACTCTTATAGGTTGAATGAATAAATAAAAAGTAAATAATAGATAAATAACAAAAAAAATTTACCATTATTCTACTCTATATCTGCCAAATAATAGCAGTATAACAGCAACATAACAGCAGAATAACAGTAAAATAACAGGAGGTTTGTCAATATGAGTAAAATAATAATAACATAATAGCAAAATAATAGAACAGTACTATTATTTTACTTTTAGTTACAAAGACTAAAAGTAAAATAATAGAACTGTTCTATTATTTTGCTATTATGTTACTATTATGTTACTTATATTAACAAACCTCCTGTCATTTTACTATTATTCTGCTGTTATGCTACTATTATGCTACTATTATTCGGCAGATATAGGATAGAATAATAACAAATTTTTTTTTTATTATTTACTTATTATTTACCCTTTATTCATTTATTTAATTTGTGTCTAGCATTTACTTTACAACATATCTCTAATACTTTTAGTATACCTTTGCTTTAACTTTAAATTTTTAATTCAGATAGTCTAGTAGAACTGTAATTTGTTTTTGGTATATCAAGTCAGCCTAATATTCTTTTTCTTTAGTTCAATTCCAGTAGCCTAGTTAGTAATACTTTTATCTTAAAGTTCTTGCCTGTTTGACTTCTTTATATTAATATCTATTTTTCAAATCTAGTTTTTATAGTAATACTGTTAAAGATCTGTATTATCTCTCTATTTGAATCTTCCTAAGTGAGCTTCAGTTTTTCTAGTTTTACAAATTTATACAGCCACAAGAACTTATTTTAGGTTTGCATTATTTGGTATAGTCTGCATTCTTCTGTATAACTAAGATTATACAGATATCTTATAACCTATTAGTTATATTGATGTAATCATAATTACAGGTATTTTATTCTAACTGATCAACAGAAAAGCTATTGCTATAATATATAAGTATTATATAAATAATTATCCAAATTTTTATTATCAGTAGATTTTAAACTTACTACTTACTATTTGAGAATTAATAACTTATTTATTATACTAATTTATTAAATTTTTCTTTTGCTTAACTGATCTTAATAGTTTTTGAATTGCTATCATATGATTAGCTTCTTACCTTTTGTATTAAATAGCTAATTTAAGTATATTATATCTGTTCCACTTATTTTGATTTTACTTATTTTTTACAAATATGTTTTTAAGAGTTTTTATACTTTGGTATTATATTTAAATGTTCTTTATAAGTTACTTTCTGTTTTTATATTTATTCCTAGTTTTTTTGTTTTTATTATTATCAGACAAGCTAAGTTGTTCTTCTAATATATTTTGTTAACTAGCATTTTCTTTAGTTTTTATATATCTTTTGTCAAGCTTGTTTTTTGATAACTTTTTATTCTTAGTTTTGTTTATTTAATCTTATTAATAAACACTTATCTGTTTTATTATTATCTTTTGTTATAATGCTTTACAACTGTCAAAATTTTTATATTTATTATAAAATTTTCTAATATTTTTTGCAAATTGCTTTTCTGCTTTATTAGATATATTATTAGTTAGTATATTTTATATATTTCTCTTTCTGATATCTTGGTTAACTAAAACATATAACTTAACTTTAGAATTATTATTCTATTGTTTATATATATGATTTGGCACATTGTTATTTTTTTGTTTTTTTTTTAAATGTTAAGGTAAGTACATGTAACCTAGGATTTTACTGTTAGTATAAGTTGGCCAGCACCTGTACATGTACAGACACAGAGGCAATTACAGAAAGAGTGTACAACTAGCCACTCATACAACTTTAGTCATTGTCTAATTTAAGTAGTCCACCCGAAGGTTCTATACTAGTTGCTATACCTAGAACCCATCTGTAGATTCTCTATTTAAACACTCTGATTCTGCATCCACCACACCCTACCAGTGACTCCGGTAAACCGGTGAAGATATGCCATGGTTACTAAGTCATGTTTAACTTTGTACTAAATCTACCAGTGCGTTCTGTATTCTATACTTACAGCTCACCCGGTTATGCTTTGGCCTAAATCATCACTTGCAGTCAGGGCTAACCATTAAATCGCTTTTACCCTTGTAAGGTTCACCCAAAACCCTGGTACGCATCTTTCCGATGTCCTCTCCATCGTCCCCTACTAACCGCTACTCAGGACTAACAGGACTCCCTGGACTTCCAATTCAGATGGCCCGGTATGGTATACCTTTGTATCCTTTTCCTTCGGTGATTCCAGCAGCCTGGTTGGTCATGTGCTTCTTTACACATCTTGCTATTCAGTTTATCTGCCTATTCCTTTGGGGGTGTTTCATGGGCTTCCATCAGTCCAACAGCACCGTCAAAAGTTTTGTGCTATCACCTTACTCAGGATTTCTAAGTGGGTTTCCGACTCTTTGGTTCCTTTGCTTTCTGCACCTGGTGGTCTTATCGTGGGTTTGCACCGAAGTCTTATACAACACTGGTTATTAACATTCCTCTATGTGGGTGTACCATTACACTTAGCATAGATGCTCTGAGCTCCCATTCGAGATGGTGCAACAAAGGTTACAGATACACCAATTCAACTGATCAACAGAGACAGTTACCATAACACAGACCTATTTTCCAAAATTCGTCGTCCATGGGATTTGAACTCTAGACCTGCCACTTGGGGGTTGACAACCTGATCACTTCACTAGATCACCACACCTCCATAAATGCAAATTATATACAATATGTAAATGTAAAATATATACAACATGTAAATACAAAATATATAAAATATAAATATAAAATATATACAATATATAAATGCAAAATATATAAAATATAAATACAAATATATATATGAAATAAAATACAAATTAATAAATATAAGTATAAAATGTAAATGCAAAATATGTAGATATATTATATAAAAATTTCTTTATATACAATGTTTTTAGTGTAGTGTCTTCTTTTCCTTCTTTATACCCATCCTTAACCAAAACTTTAATATTATTTTTTGATTGAACTCTTGATAAAGCTACATATAATTGCCTATGTGTAAAGACTAATTTAGACAAATATAATCCAAGTATTGGAATTGTTTGGGCTTAAGCTTTATTAATTGTATTGCAAAAGATAATTTAATTAGAAATTGTCTTCTTATTAATTGAAATGAAAGGTCAAGATCAGATGGTAACAATTTCATTTGAGGTAAAAATATTCTTCTTTCTTGGTTGACTCCTATTAAGATTTCAGCATCAATGGTATTTTGATAACATTCTTTAATAATTAATCTTATACTATTATATAATCCTTCAGCTAGATTAAGATTATGTAAAATAATAACTAGTACATCTTTATTTAATACCAATTTATGGAGTAATATTCTACTTGGTGTTAATGTATTTAAAAATTCTAATAGATAAAGACTTGCATCAACTTTATCCTTTGTTTAAACAGAATTAGCAGAAAAATATTCATATTTGTTTAGATCTGAAATAATTTCTAAGACATGCTAATTAATTTCTTCAACATCATTATTTTTTGTTGATAAAATTATTCTATCTTTAATATAGTCTTTATAATCTTCTGTTTGATATTTAGTATTAATATCTTTAAAAATCTCAGATATTAATTCATTGAATGTTTTTTTATCAAAGACTATATCATCAGATAATTTTATATAATCATCATCAAGATTAGAATCTATTTCTATTTTTTCTTTATCTACTTTTAATAAGAAGTTAACAAAATTTTTTCTTCAACATTTTCTTGATTTTGAATTCTTATATTAATTGTTAATTTTATAGTTTTAAAATATTTCCAAAGTGTAGAAGATTTTAAGTATGCATCAACAATATAAGCTCTTGTACCTCTAACAACTACAGACAAAATTTGTCTAAAGTCACTACCAAGAATCATAACTTTGCCTCCAAATAGTTTTTCACTATCTATTAAATCTTTAAATGTTTTGTCAACAGCTTCAAATGCAAATCTATTTATCATTAGTGCTTTATTCCATAAAATCACTTTAGCAATCCTAATTAATTCAGCCAATTCAGATTGCTTTGTTATATTTAAAATAATTATTTTAGTTACTTTTAATGAAATATTAAATTTTGAATGAGTAGTTCTTCCACCATTTATTAATAATGCAGCAATTTCTGATGATGCTACAGCAATTGCAATTTCATTTAAACTACTTGATGATCTTATATGAGCCAAGATAATATTATATAAAAATGTTTTTCTAATTCTTTCAAGTCCATCAACAAAAAATAATTTTTGATCTATTTTTCCATTAATTGCATCCATAACAGTATCAAAGATTTTTTGTTGATCACTATTTAAGTTAGTTAAATTAGTTAAAGTTTGATTAATTTTCCTTGATCATAATTTTGTTCATTTGCAATTAAAGAATTTTGTTGACTTTCATCTAATAAAGAATAATCTAGATTTGAAAGTTCTGAATAATTCAAAAGACTTAATCTATTTTGAATTAAATATTTTTCAAGAAACACCAATAATTTTGTGATAGCTAACTCTTTGCTATTACCTTAAAAAATAAAATTTTCAATTAAATTATTAAAATAATTATTCTAAAGATTTTTTAGATTTGCTAGTTGACAGTATATAATTATTGAGACAAATAATTGTCTTAGTTGGTAAGACATTTTGAAATAAGATGCTTCTTCTAAGCAGATATTACACTCATCATTATTATCTACTAATCCCATATAGGCTGCTGCTTCTTTGTAAGTACTATATATAGTTTCATCTATTGTTCTTACATCTTCAAATATTTTAGTACCTTTTATTAAATTTAATAAAGCTCTAAAGTAAAATCTTTCTTCATTTTTTGGATTAACAAAATATATTTGAAAAATTACATTTTCACTACTTCTTTTTCTTTTTTGCCAATTATTATTTTTATTCCAAATATAATATTTTGGCATATCTATATATCTCAAACTTTGTATTGTTGTATCTAAAAGATTTTTTTTACAAAGTTCAAAATATTTTGTTAACTTTGTATGTTTTCATTTTTTAAGTATTGATAATATATTTGAATCTTTTTTAAAGATTATATTTTGTTGACCATCTAAATGAACTGGAAGTCTTATTACTGTATATAATCTTTGTTGTAAACCAAAATTAAATAATCTCCAAATTTCTTCAGATGCAAAAACATATCTTGTATTTACAAATTTTGCAATTTCATTTTTTGAATTTACTAATGAAATTAAGACCCTATCTTTTCCTTTATAAATATATTTGTAAAGATATTTAAAAACTTAATATTTGAACATATCTTTATATTAATATAACAACCATATTTTTGACTAAGATATAGATTATAAGGAACAATCTATCTATTGTCAATATTAATTGATACCTCACTTTTTTTGATAAATCTTTTACTATTTCTTCTTTTATAAGTTAAATATCTATTATTATTTGTAGTTGTAGTTGTAGTAAATTTTCTTGAATAATATTTATTACATTTTCCATCAATCATATATGAAGATGTTGGATTATGACTTCTACAGGGTCCATGAATCATATTTCTGCTAATTTTTTTATATAATTTTGGTTGTTTTTCTTTATCAGGTATCTTAGCAGATACAATTAAATCAAAATCATCAAGAGTTTGTAGTTTATCTTTAGATGCTAATATTATTAAAATATGTATATATAGTAATTCTCTTTTTTAAAATTCTATAACATGCACATTTGTAATAACTTTTCCAAGAACTCCTCTCATAAATAAATCATGTGTTATTGTTTGTAATTTTAATTTGAAAACTCTTGTAATTAAATCTGACCTATCAGGAGATTTTTAATTTGATAAAAGTTTATCAAGAATTTCAGACCATTGTGAATTACATATTACTATAATAAATAAATCAAGTTTTCAAATTCTCTAACAATTGCTATTGCATCTTGATATAATTGTTAAAAATATTTTGTAGATTCTGTAAAACTTAAAGCCAATATTATTTGTTTTCCAACTTGATTTATATTAGCTTCTTTATTATAAACCATATCATTTAATCTATGATATGTTTCAGTTCTTAATTTGACTTGATTTTTATAATGCCAATTTAAACAATTTGTTTTCCATTTTACATATTGATCTACTATATATTGCTGAAATAATTTTTTAGCACAATGCAAAATACTTTTTGTTTTATTAGAGTCTTTAATCATAAATCTATATACTACAAACTCTTTAATTGAAACTGTTTTTCTTTTTTTTTTCTTTTTTTATTGAACTTTAGATTGTTCATTATCTTGTTCATTTTTAGAATCAATTTGATCATCTGTATCTTCATTATCAGAAAATATTGGTAATTCAAATAATTCTATTTTTTCCTCTTTAGTTTCAGTTTTAGTTTTAGTTTTAATTACTTTTTTTCCTTTTTCTTTTCCTTTAATTGTTTTTTTCTGCTGAGATATATATATAATATTATCATCATCATTATTTTCAGATTCAGTTTGAGATTCAACTTCTACTGGAATTACTTTTTTTGTACTTTTACTACTTTCATCTTCTTCACTAATGCTCATACTTGTAGAAGATTTAAGAGTTACATCTTCTAATATATCAGTTACACCTGTTTGACTTTGAGATCTTTCTTTATATAAAGATTTAAAATCAATAAATGTTGTTTCTTGAGGGTTTATTTTTTCAACATTTTGTTTTTTTTGTTGTTCTTTAACAATTTCTTGTTCTTTAATAATTTGTTCTTTTTCAACAATTTGTTTTCTTCAAAAATTTGTTGTTTTTCAATATTTTGTTGTTTTGATATATCTGAACTTGAATAATTCATTTTAAAAAAATAATATTAATAATATTTTTTATATATATCTAAAATAATATAAATAAACAAAAATTAAAACAGTAAATATTCATGAACCTTTAGCCAGAGTTGGCAATGGATATACTTCATTGAGAAAATTACTGATAAAGTAAATGTAGCTTAATGAAATAAATGAAGCCAATAGAGCCAACAGTTCAATAGAAAAATCTAAAGTCTAATAAAGTTGATAAAGAATAAAGTTTTAATCTCTAACCTCATATAAAAAAAAACAGATCAAATGGATCAATGTCAATGAAGTTAGTTGGCTTCATTCATAAATTATTCTCAATAGAGCAATGTCAATAGAGTTGTTCTCTATTTGTCCTAATAGATAAATATGCCAACTCTGCTTTTAGCTTATTATACATATCTAAATTAATATATTTAAAAAAAAAAAAATAGTAAATATACAAACTTGCATATTGAAATACTTTTATTCATTATTAGTTGTATTCTAAGTTGGTCTATATACCTTAAGATTATTGCTTACTAATCTGAATTATATATAACTTTTAAACTTATAAATAAAATTTACAAGGTTAATATAATTTATTTATATGAAGAGGAGTTAATAAAAACTAAGCAAATTGTTTTTAGTAAGTTTTTTTAAAACTTTAAATTAGAATATCTTGATAGCTATTAAACCAAACTTGATAAATTTTTTTTTATTTTAATTCTATAACTATATAGAATTAAAATAAAAAATTTTTATCAAGTTTGGTTTAATAGTTGTTAAGATATTTTAATTCAAAGTTTAAAAAAAATTTACTTAGAAACAATTTGCTTGGTTTCTATTAATACACTCATATTAAGCCATAAATAAACTATTTTAACTTACTACTTTTAGGCAATTCTCTTGTGAGCCTGGCAATATCTTAAGTGCAATTATATATGATGATATATTTATATTACACCTAAAGTTAATATCTGCCTAAAGTTGTAACTTCAGATATTGAAGTTAAATTTACTTATTGACACATGCAAAGAGATTAATTTTATGGCTAATTTTAGTCAAGTGCAACTTCAAGCTTCTGAAATTATAACTCCAGATGGATATCAACTTCAGATGCATTAATTATATGTATTCTTCTTTATTTAAAACTACTCTTTTACCATCTATTGTCAAAAATATAGCAAATCTCTTCTGGCTGATTTTTTGAATATTATCTAATTAATTAAAAAAAATTCACTCAATTATATTATAAGTTGTGCTTTAAATTAAAAATTTTTAATCATCAACATTCATATTTTTATCTTTTTATCCTTATGTTGTCTTCTGAGAGCTACATGTTTGATACCAAGCAATAAAAAGTGTTATATAGGCTGCAACTTACATTATCCAAATTAATAGAATTATAGAATTAGCATATATTGTATAGAGTAAAAAAAAAAACAAAGACAATTATTTTTTTTTTTTAGATATTAAGGTGACCTCTTTGGTCTTTTGACTTTTATTAATCACTTATCAGTATTGTGGTTCAATGAACT
Organism: Cetraspora pellucida; assembly: GCA_910591915.1. Classification (NCBI taxonomy): domain Eukaryota; kingdom Fungi; phylum Glomeromycota; class Glomeromycetes; order Diversisporales; family Gigasporaceae; genus Cetraspora; species Cetraspora pellucida. The sequence continues at coordinate 24,518 of CAJVQA010001683.1, forward strand.
ACTACAG
>CAJVQA010001684.1:0-24516 GCA_910591915.1 Cetraspora pellucida
TAAGTAGCACAAATGTAGTTTAGAAATCTTTAATATAATTACTTTTATTACTTAATAAAGTTTCTACTTTGGTATAAAAAAAAAAAAAAAAAAAAAAAAAAAAATAGTCTTGATTTATTTATAGAAATCAGTTAAAAATAATAAGCATTATAGCCTCAACTTTTCATAGAAGTTGGATTAAAAAAATAATAATAGCATTAAAGCCTCAATTTTTTATAAAAGTTGGATAAAAAAAATAATCAAATAAGCTTTATAGTCTCAATTTTTTTTATAAAAATTAAATAAAAAAAATAATCAAATAAGCATTATAGCCTCATTTTTTTTTTATAGAAATTGAATAAAAAAATAATTAAATAAGCATTAAAGTCTTAATTTCTTTTATAGAAATTGGATAAAAAAAAATAATAATCAAATAAGCATTATAGCTTCAATTTCTTTTATAGAAATTGGATAACAGAATAATAAGCATTAAGCCTCAATTTTTTTATAAAAGTTAGATAAAAAAAATAATAATAGCATTAAAGCCTCAACTTTTTATAAAAGTTGAATAAACAAAATAATTAAATAAGCTTTGTAACTTTAACTTTTCATAGAAGTTGGATAAAAAAAAAAATAATTAAATAAACTTTATAACTTTAATTTCTTTTATAGAAATTGGATAGTAAAAAATAAAAAAATAATAATATACTAATAATAAAAATAATAAAATTTCTATTTTTTAAAAAAAAGATCAATTTAGCAAACTAAAAAAAATAAATATATAAAATTATAACATTTTTAAATTTTTTTTTTTTTTTTAAAAAAAAAAAGAAAGAAAAATAAATTTGTTAAGTAATTTAAGAATTTTTGAAAGCTTTTATGCAAGTAAATATTATATTTGCAAGAGTTTTAGTAGAAAAATTGTTTTATGAATTAAGGCAGTTTGTAATACTTGGTTTGCCTAGTTTTGTATAATTTTTTTTTGTTGTTGTTATTGTTTTGCTATACATTTTTGTTGCCTTTGTTTTCAAAAAAAATAGCTTTTGAATTTATTTTTATCATTTTTTGAGTGTTTATTTTGTTGCTTCATTTTGTTTAAACTAATAAACTAAGAGAAATAATAAAATAATAATAATATTCAAAAATAAAAAGAAAAAGAAAAAAAAGAAGATAAAATAAGATAAAATAAAATAAAATAAAATAAATAAACTTTTTTAATGAAAATATTTTAATAAGATTTTAAAATTGTTCTTCTTTAGGTAATATAGATATTTTGGCTTCAGCTTTTAGGTTTTGTATATTTTGTAATAACCTACTGTTTAAAATAGATGATAGGTCCTAATCCAAATTCTTTTTAATAGATCAACTCTTTCCGACGATCACCTGGACCAAGTTGGCACTGAAAGTAGATTGAAGACTCTGGCTCCAAAGTGGATAATATTCTTAGTTTTACATTAAGTAAACTTGCTGTCAACAAAGCTCAAGTACGTGATATACTAAGGAGCAGGCGAAACTTGAGTGGTTCTTGCCTTGGGTTAAGCTTTTTGTCTGGTGGACTCCCTCACATATTCGGCATTCAAGCTGGAAGGATATTCTGGAAGCAAGTAGAGACAAAATCAGTTCTCTGGTTAAGAATATTAGAAACAGAAGAAAAAGAAGAACAACTAAAAAAACTCTCCTTGACTTGGACCCTTGCAACAACGCTATACCCTCTCTTCATCTTTTTTTTGCTTTCTTTTTTCGAAAAAGTGGGGATTTGGCTCACTCCTAGCAAAAGATCGACATTGTGCATCACTTCCTTTTTCAGTTATATGCTTGTTTGGACATGACAAATAAGGAACACAACAAACACGTGAGTTGGCCAATCATGTGAAGCAGATTGGAAAAGAATTTAATTCAGAAAGACCAAAAATATATTGAGATATGCATATATTCTGAGGCCATGTACATAATATTTTTAAAAACATAGATACAGGGGTTTATGAAGAATTGGACCGCTTAAGTGCACTTCAAACCATGGCACAGTACCCCACATACTTGAAGATTCTCCTATATAGAAAGTGCTCAACTCAAACTCCATCCTACAAATAAATACAGTTTTCATTCTGGTTAAGAGTATCTAGTTTCTAGAGAATAGCCATAGCCTATAAAAATATGAAAACATTGTAGCGAGCAGCAATCATAGAATAGAGTTTTATCCTGTTAGCAGGTTTCCTTCTTTATTCTCCTTATAGATTAGTTTCGTTTTCTTTTTGTTAGCTTTATTTTACTTCCCATTTTCATTCCTTCCTTTTCCAACTTTAAAATCATTTTTTTTTTTTTTTTTGTTTTTCTCTTCCCTATGAGAAGATGTCTCCAGATTGGCAGTATCCTATTGTAGGGCGGGGGTCAGACAAGTCGTAATTTCTAGTCCTAACTGAATTAGTGTAGCAGGTCACATTTAGATACCGTTTGGGTAGCCGAATGATGGTAGACTTATAAGTTAAATAATATTCTGTATTTACAAATGTAGCTACAAATGGTTTAATAAAGTACTACCATGACTGCTTAAGGGAAAAAAAAAAAAACTTTATAGAATATATGCAAACTTTTTAAAATTAAAAGTATAAAAGTATAAAGAAGCATATATTAGAAAAAAAAGAAAAATCTTACCAAAATCTAGAAACTCAATTACAAAAGAATTAAATAAAAGAAATGAACAAATAATAATACAAGAAAGAGAACCAAAATTAGACAAAAAATTCATGATATAAGTAAAAGACTCAATTATAAAAAAGATCTTAAAAAAACAATTCTAATACAAAAAGTCAAAGATTTAGAAATAAATAAAAAATATCTAAATAAAACTCAATTTCAGAAGAAGAAAAAAGAAAAAAAAACATAAAATAGAAGAAAAAATATATATATACAAAAAGAAATAACAGAAGTGTTACTAGAGCAAAATATGTGGGTATCAGAAAACAGATTATGTGAAAATAAAATACTAGCTAATACAAGAATTTCATTATACAATATTCTAGATAAAACAAAAGAAAAAAGAATTAGTATGATTAAATAGAAGTTAAACATGAACAAACATATTACAAATATAAAATAAATATTTACAAAAGACAATAATTAGATAGAAATATAATTTAATTGTAAAAAAATAAAAAAAGAAGCAATAGACCATTTAGATTAGAAATATGAAGAATAGTTCAGAATGATATTAGATGAACCAAAAAACATAAAAAAAGATAGAAGAAAAAATAAAGAAGAATCAAAAAGAATAAGAGAAATAAGAAAACAAGAAAAAAAAGAAAAAGAAAAAAACACTATAAAAAAAGCATTTCAAAAGAAAATCTTGAATGAATAGAAGAAGAAAAAGGATTGCATGAACAAAGATAGATACTATATAGAATCTGCTACTAAATATTAATATAAAAAAAATAAGATACATGTGCAAAAAATTCAAAAACATTAATATAATATGAGTTAAAAGATCATAGTATAAGGCATTAGCAATAATAATAGCAAACTTAAATAAAGAGAAAAATGTTCTATAAATATTGTTACTTAGTAATAATAATTTTTTTTTTTTTTAATATTAATAATAAGGCCATGCCTCTATTTTTATTAAATATTCAATTAAGATTTTATATAAAGTACTAACCTACTTTTAAAATATTATAGAAAAAATAGAAGCTTACACTAATTTATCTGCAACCTAAATCAATTGGAGTGGCCAAGACTTATCTAGATTTGGGTGTTAATAATAATATATAAAGGATTAGTTTGATATTAGATCCATTAGATATACCAGAAATTAATTTTTAAACAAATTAAATTAGAAGGAGAAATGTGTAATACAAAAAAAACAGAATTTAATAATGGATTATAATTTAAAAGTTGAACTGTAGATCTTGAAATACAGTAAGAAATTCAGATTTTGTAATAAATTTGTTAGTTAAAATAGAGTAAAAACTTTATAGAAAATGTAGTAGCTATTTTTTTGGAAGACAAGTTTGTAATAGTGTTGATAAGTTCATTTGGTATTAAGCCTGTTAGAGTTGAGAAAATTGATGATACATCAGATCTATTATAAATAAACATGCTATAAAGTAGAAAGTTTATCTAATAGGATTTTAATTCTAAAGAATTTAAAGGTAAAAGACTAAAAGTTGTAAGAAAAGTTTAAGATTTTTTGATTATTATTAATATAAAGCCAAATGGCTTGCCAATTAACTTGGTTGAGGATTTTATGTCATTTTTGAAAACAGTTGTGTTTTTTAAAGTGCATATATATATATATATGATATATTGTGCAAATACTATGATAAGTAGATAACTTTAAGAAGAAATTCTTAAAAGTTAGAGTCTAAGTTATAAGTATTATAAAATATAAAAATAAAATATGCAGGTTGTAATAATTATGTACTAGTTGGTTAGCAAAATTGTTATATTTATCATTTTAATGAGCAGTAACTTTGTAAAAGATAATATAAATATTATATGATTTGATAAAATTAATAAATGTATTTTATAATAAGAAGTATAGTATATAAGTATATGATATATTTGTTGTTAAGTTTAAAAAACTGTTATATTTAAAGATTACAGATTATGAACCTGTATATATATATAGTATAGTTTCTAAAAACAGTAATAAGAGCTAATAGAATAGCAATAAGCTCTAACTTAAATAAGCAAAGCTAATATTTAGTTTAAGCTTAGAAGATATGAAGTATAAAGTTTTTTGAAACTCGAGCCCATCTGATACCTATTGAGCATTGTAAGGTACCCAAGTTTATAACTAAACCATTTGTATAAAAGTGAAGTTCTGATAAGTTGGAATTATAGTTAGCAATTTATTAAAGATTGTTTATAAGTGAACTGTGTTCAAAAATATTTGAAATTGAGTATATTGTAATAGTAATATTAGAAATATTTAGAGTTTGAATAAGGTGTTTAATTCTAATAAAATATATAAGGTCAAGATAGTTGGCATTAAAATTAAAAGTTTTGTTGTATATATTAACTTGATCATAAAATTTAGATAAAAATAATGATTATGCATTTATTAGCTATTGTATAAGAATTAAAATAACAACCTAGACATGCATTTAATTGAATAGATAAAAGAGGATAAAAGTGAGTAAATTGTAATTCAATGTGGCATTGCCAATAAGTTATAAGACAGTTTTAGATAGTAAGAACTATCTTTTGGCTTTGCTGATAATAATTTGGTTGTTAAGAACTGTAATAAGCTATAGTTTTTTATATAAAGAAAAATATTCAGTTGTATAACTATAATAGTTTGTATTAGGTAAGTGTAAATGTTGATAAAGAGTATAATTGTATGAATGACTTGTGACTTAGTTCTCCAAATAGGTGAACCAGAGAGGTTGTTTGCCTTTAGGAATTTTGTTTATACATAGAAAAATATGTTTTCAGTCTAGAAGATATAAGTTATCAAATGTGATAAGTTTGTCTAAATATAAAATGCCATGATGTCTGAGTTGTTTCTTGAATGTTATATATTTAGAATATAAAGAAAGTAGTGATTCAAGTGAGATAGAGCTCTCTTAAATAATGCATAAAATATTATATAATAGATTAGAGATAAACATTATAACAAGATATTTAAAGAGTTAAATAATCTTGAAATTAACTGTATGTTTGTTGGGATTATTAACAATAGGGTTATCATATATTAGAATACTGATAGATGACCATAAATTATTTTGAAGTTGTTGGAGTCTAATGCAGATACTTATTTTTCAAAAGATTAGATGAATCAAGTCTTTTAATAATGTTTGTAATATAGTGTTATAATTGAATATCCCATATATTACAAATATTGTAAAGTTGAGAATGAAGTAGTATACTTGTTGAGATTGTGTAATTGAGTTTAGTCTTATTTTTAATAAGTTCAATATAGTTTGTAAGAATTTTGTTACATGTGTTTTAACTAAGAACAATATTATAAAGATGATACTCAATTGTAGGGATAATAACAGTATTAATTATATATTGTGTATATGTATCAGTAATTTGTTAAGTGCTTGCAATTTTGATAAGATATAATAACTCTGCAGTAATAAGTTTAGTTTGTTTAATTTGTTTGTTATTAAGTATAAGCCAGCATTCAAAAAATTTAAATAGTTTATTTGATAGATGCAAGTTAAGAAAATGATTATTATATATAATAGAAGTATAGTTAGTTAAGGTATTGTTAAATGGTAATAAGAACTTGAAAGGGTTGATTTGGATATTGGCTATATTAAAAAAAGATTTAGCTGTTGATAAAATTTGTGATAGCTCTTGTTGTGAGAATGCAATTCATAGAATATTATTCATATAAGCAAGAACTGAATAATGTGAGTTGGATTTGTTGTATGTTTTGTGTTTGAGGTTAGTAGGTCAGAAAACTTGTATAGTATAACCTTTAAAATTGTTATAAATGTAGGTAATGAGTAGGTCATAATAAATTCTTCACAAAAGTAAAATAATAGTTTCATTCTGATCAATTACATTAAGTACTAGATATGATGAGATAAGACCAAAATTTGTAATGACTTGGTTGTGTTAATCAGTAAGTAAGATGATGATGATATTAGTGATAGAGTTAGGTAAAGTGAGGCATTAAAGAGACTTTTGAAGTAGAGTTAGATTAACAAAATCATATGCTTTGCTTATATTTTGAGATATAAACCAGATTGATTTTTAATTATATAATGCATTTTCAATGAAATTGCTAAGTATATAGATAGGTATAGATGTGCTGTTGTTAGGTAAAGCTATGTAATTATATAGTAATAGAATAAAATATTATAAAAACACAGTACTAATCCTAGTAGTAATAATTTTTGTATACACTTTTTGAATGTATTCAATAAAACTTATAGAGCAAATGAAATTTAAGTTACTATTAAGTGTATTATATTTAGAAATAGAATATATTCTGCTATGTTTCTATTGCTTAAGAATTTAACTTAAAGTAAAATAGTTATTAAGTAAAGCATTAATAGCTTTAATACAGGTAATAACTTATGTTTAAGTATTTCATATCTAATGCCTGTAGGTTTATAGGCTTTTTAATTTAGAAGTTTTGATATAGTCTGAAGGACTTTTTCTTCAATAATAGAAGAGTTAAAAGAGTTGTACCACTAGGTGTTAATATATAATTGGAGTTTATATTGTATGTGCCAAAAGTTATCAAACAAATGTTGGTTAATTTGTTAATGTGTTTTTTAGTTAAAAAGTGAGATTGTATATACTATTTGATAAAGTTTGGTTCTGTTATTAGTAGTCAGAAAGTTGATATTTGAAAAATAAATTGAAGGTTTATAATAGTTAAGAATGCTATTAATAGCTTATTTAGGATGTGTTATAAGAGTTTTACATCTTTTTTCAATAGCTTAATATATTTGTTATTGAAGTAATAATAAGTTTTCAACATAATAAATATGATAGAATTGCTTTAATATGTCTTGTGTATATTGAATCCAGCTATATAAGTCATTATATAAGGTAAGAGTTTAAAGATTACATTTAGATCTATTATTAATAATCTGAACTTTAATATTAATTAGTTCAATATTAGGATTGTTATTAGAGCTTTTAACAAATTTAATTAAATGTCCAAGCTCCTTTAATGATAAGTGAAGTAATATAAAATAGAAAGAATATTGATGATTGTAGTTGCATTTTTGAGTTATTTTATTAGAAATAGAGTGTGTTGCAGGATTAATGATTGCATGTTCAATTTTGTGCTAAGTAGTTTCAACACTTTCATTAGTATTGCTATTAAGTAGAGTGTTGTGTAAGTTAAGATTATAAGAAAGAAGATCTAAAAATTCTGTTCATTTTTCTGATGACATAGCCTTGTAGTTAAAAATTCTATGGCTAATGCCAGTGTAATGTTATAGTGGTTTGCTATATGTATTTGTACAGGTCCAAGTAGATATAAAGATAAAGTGATCACTAAGTATAGAGAAATTGCTATCATTAAGTTTATATGAGAAAAATAATTAAATATTAAATAAGTTAGTTTAAATATAGTCAATATGACTTTGACTAATATTGTTTGACCATGTATAATATTTATTATTTATATATGCACCAAGATCAAACATGTTAGAGTAATATAGATAATTAATAAGTCTGAATTTAAATGATAAACTATTAATATTATTGTGTGTATTAAAGTTACCAAGTAGAATAAAATAAAGATTAAGTTGTTAAGCTTGTTGAATCCATATAATGATTGCATTTTGTGTTTTATTATATTTGTGCATATCAGTTGAAAAAAGATAAACAGTTATAATATGCAGTTTGGTTTTACTTTTGAAGAAAAGGTTCAGAGCAACTGCTCTATCCAGATGTGTTTGACAGTTATATATATATGATTGTAAATGTTTACAGATTATAATAATAGCATCTTTAGTTGAGTTTTTTAAATTAGCCCAAAAGTAAGTAAATAAATTGTTATTGTAGAAATAAAAGTTATTATTGTTAGCAATTTTGGTTTCAGTAATACAAGCAATATCAATATTGTTATAAAAACAATAGTTTTGCTATGCTTCTCTTTTGGTTATTGTGTTAAAATCTTTAACATTATGTGTAGCAATTTTGAGATGTAAATCACATGTATTCTGTATAAGTATATTTGATAAAATAGGAGTAGAGTTAGAGGAGTGTGATTTGAGAAGAAGGTTGTAAAACTTAGGAAAAAAATAAAAGGGAATAATAATGTAATTGGATAAAAGTAAGTTATTAGAAAGGTATATATGAGTTTTACTATAATTATTGTTAATAGAAATATAATGCTAATAATAGTTTGGTTGGAGTTATGCTTGTCAATATGTTGTATAAGAGTTTGAATAATTTGGTTGTAAGAAAGTAGAGGAATATTGTAGTAGAAAAGAAATTTGTTATAATATATATCAAAATTATATAAAGCTAAAGATATTAAAAATAATCTTGTGAAGTTGTTTTTTACAGGATCAATCACTGTATACTCAGCTCTCACAGCTGTGCAAGATATTATAGTCTGTCCTGTGCATTGGTCTAACTGTTATTATCTTGGCCTTCCATGTAAATGGGCTTTACCATCTGCTTACTTATATTATTTTTTTTACTAACTACTAAGAGTGTATTTTTTGATAAGATGGTGGCTGCATTTATAGAAGTTGTAAAAGACAAGTTTATTGAAAAAGGGTTTCTTTAATAAAAAGAAACTTTGTAATTAAAGTTGGTGTTTCATATTTTATTTGAAATTTTCTTATATAATTTTGTGTGTTGTAGAATAGACTATTTCTTAGAAATAGTTTGTAATTTGAAGATAGATAAGTATTTTATTACTGAAGTGATAAAAAGTTAAAATTCTTGCAAGAAATTCAATACTGATAGGTTTAAATATAAGGAAGTTAATTGCTTATTGCTTATTAAATTTATTTATATTATAATTTTGGGTTGCAACATTGTGATAAAGGTTTAAATATAGATAGAAATAATAGTTGTGATGTTTGGAGTTAGTTGAAACATTATTAAATTTGCAATCAAAGTTTTCTGCATTACTTGCAAGTTTGTCAAGTTATAAGGTTAGGATTTGTTTGTTAAAGGATGCTTTATATTTGCTGTTTTTATAAAATAAGGAAAAATCAGATTTGGGTTGTTGTCAAATTTTATTATCTTGTTTAGAAAAGTCAATGTAGAATTTTTGAAAAATACTTTTAAAAAGTTGGGAAGAATGTTCATAGTATTGGGATTGTTCTTTAGAAATGTTGAGTTTAACTTCTTCTTTTTTTTTGTTTGTACTACTTTATCTAAGTAAATGCTAGTATCTGTATAAAAAAGAATGTAATAATTAGTATATTTGATTGCTTCATCATGACATTCCTGTAGGTTGTTAGGTTTTGTAAAGCTAAGTTTGGTAGCATAATTTCTTTAAGATAAAAAATAAATTTTTGTTGAAATTGATATTTGAGTGTATTAAAAATCTTAGTTTTATCTATAGGTTTAGTAAATTGATGATTGTATAATGTAAAAAATTGTTTAAACTACTGTTTAAAGTAATCAAGTGAGTTTTTAAAAGATAAAATATTAAATTTTTGTCTTTTGGAAATGTTAAATTTAAAATATATATTAAATTTACTATCAGAGCTAATTGTAAAGTATTGTTTTTCTTTGTCAAAATCAACTACTTAAAATATGATTCTAAACCTTTTGGATTGAAGTTGAATATCTTCAACAAATTTAATATAATCAATAGCTTGATAGTTATTTGTAAGATAAAGATAAAGACATGCAAGGTTGATGCAGTATTGTAATCAGTTTGGGTCTGTATAAGGAGAAATAGTTGCAGATGAAGCATAATAATAAATTAATATATATAATAGAAGAAGATAATAATTATTATTAAAAAAATAAACAAAGACAACACAAGCTAAATTGCTAAATATTCTAAAAGAAGTTTTAGAAGTGCTCCTGCTATAGTGTCTAAAAAACAAGAGTGCAAAAGTAGTATATATTTTGTATAACAGAAATAGTAATTAAAAAAAATTTATAATAATCATTTTTGCAAATGCTCAAGCAGCAAAATAAATTCAAACAACACTGATATGGTATAATAATCATTGAATAAGATAAAAAAACTCTAAAAGAAAGAAAATATAAGAATGAAAAGAGTTAAGAATTAAAAAATAAAAAAGATCAAAAATAGACAGTAAAAGGCAAAATGTATTAAACATCAGAAATATAAAATAAGAAATACTAAATAAAAGCTATATTAAAATAGACCTGAACTCTTAGATGCAAAATATAAAAAAATAGTTAGAAGACAGAAACACTAATATAAAAAAAAGAAAAAAGTTTAAAAAAAAATAAGATCAAAGCAGTTTTGCAAAATTAAATAAAAACAATACCAATAAAAGATGTCTTCTACCAAATTTTGAACAGACTAAACAGAATAAAGATGTAACTAAGTACAAAAAATGATTTAACTAATCACTCCTAAGTGCATCACATATTAGCAAATTTATATAGAGACATATATTAATTACACTGATTGAAATTTTTTAATATATGTGGAGAACTAGGTTAATGATGACCAGACACAATGTATAAAACAGGCTATGGTATCCTGTGCAACTGTGCAAGCCAAGCATATAGTGAGTGGATTTACAGAAGAACTTTCTACTTTCTTGAACTCTATTTTATTATCTTATATTAAAGAAGAACTACAAGACTCATCTTACAATATATTATATAATCCAGACTTATGCTATAACCTGTGGTTAGCATGTTTAAACCTACCTCTACTTTTATATTCTCAAACACTTAGCTTCTTTTTAAAACACATCCATCATTACAACTATTCACAACTAAACAATTTCAACTATACACTTACAATATTAATCAAAATTGATTATAGTGAATGCTGTATATATTTATTACACAAATTTTAATCTTCACCTAAATATTTTTTTTTACAATTATCAGGCTATACTTATTATCCATCAATATTTATCTTTTCTAAATTTTTTCTAATAAACAATAGTATACCAAATACTAATTCAATTATAAAAAAAAATAAAATAGACTACTCTTAATTTTAACTAGTAGAAACTGTATAATACAAGATCAATCAAATTAGGCATGTCATAACAGAAACACAATGCAAGATTCAAGAATGCAATGCCAAATAACAAGATATTAAGTACTGGATACTGGAGATTTGTTTATTGAACAGACTAAAGAGCTAAGTACACATTTTTCTTTTTTTTTATTTTGTAATTTTTCTATTACTAATTACTAATCATTTTTGTAAAACTACTTAAATATTATGAAACTATGACTACATACTTAATGTACTGTTTATTGATATTACTAATTGCTAATTTTATTCACTTATTTATTATGCACATAAGGTCTTAGATTCATAACAGATTCAAGTTTTAGGCTTGAGTTACTGACTTGGATCTTAGGCTAGAGTCATGGCTTGAGTCAGGCTTGGGTCACAGACTTGAGTTGTTTTAAGCCATGGGCTTGAGTTAGGCTTGGGTCATAGGCTTGAGTTGTCTTGAGTCATAAGCTTGAATTAGGCTTAGGTCACAGACTTGGGTGGCTTAGCCATATAACTATAACATTATTTCCTCCTTAATGCTTCATCATCTTCTTCTTTACTGCTTCAGTTTTAGTGTAGTTGTTCTTTTCTTTGGCTTGTGGGGGTATAATTGGTAAAAAATTTTATAGCTTCTTCAGCATGCATAATGTTTTTTACAGGTTCTTATGAACATTTGCTTAAGTCACAGTCCTTCTATTCAATTAAATAATATAGTTTCTTCTGAATTAGTTTAGGGTCAAGTATTTTCTCAATCTCATATTCTATTTTACCATTTACTATCACTGAAGGGGGCTCTTTGTATCTTTTAGAGATGTCATTAGCCATATATGGTTTCAAGAAGGATATGTGAAACATGTTATAAATTTTAAGTAAAAAAGGCAAGTCTAAATGATATGCTACAGGGTTAATTTGAATTATGATCTTATAAAGTCCTAATTTTTAATAATTCAATTTCTCTAATGAGCATTGTGTACAGATGTTTCTTCTTATTAACCAAACTTGGTTATTGATCTTGAACACAGGTGGCTCTTGATATTATTGATTAGCATTTCATTTATATTATTTTTGTGCATTTCTCAATTTCTGTATGAGTTCTTTCTTAATTTGTAGTAATTGAGTTGCCAAATTCTCAGCAGATGGTACAGTTAGTCATAAAGGCACTTGAATATCAAATTATAGTCAAAATCTGTAATTGGCCAGAAATAGTGTAGTTTTTGTTGATGAGTGTACAGAGTTATTGTATAAAAATTCAGCTAAGGGTAGAAGATCAGCCCAATCATCCTGATGGTAATTAATAGTGCACCTAAGATATTGTTTCAGTACTTGGTTAACCCTTTCACTCTGCCTATCTGTCTGTAAATAGTATACTGATAATAAATTGATTTTTGCTTCTAGAAGGTTAAAGAGATGTTTTCAGAACCAGAAAGTGAATTGTAAACCTCTGTCAGATACAATTTCTTCAAATATCCCATGTAGATAGACTACTTCTTATATTACTAATTGGACAGTTTGTTTAGTAATAATGTTTTTATAACAGGTAATGAAATGAGCCATCTTTGTTAAATGATCCACCATTACTAAAATAGAGTCAAAACCAAAGAATATAGATAAGTCAGTTATAAAATCCATAGATATAAATTGATATTAGTGTGATGGAATGGGCAAGGACATTAGCATTCCATAAGAACAATATCTTGGCACCTTTAATCTAGCATATATGTCAAATATTCTAATGTAGTTTTATACAAAAGATTAAAAATTAGGCTACCAATAATTTCTGGTTACTAGTTTGATAGTTTTGGTAATTCCAAAATGCCTAGCTTGCTTAAAGTCATGCTGAGCCTGCAATATCTCAAGTTTCTCTGCTGTACTAGGTATGTATAACAGTCCATCTCTATATAGTAAATTATTTTTCTGTAAAAACTTGTAGTAGTTGAATCAGGAGCTATTGCAAGTGGTATTATCATTTAAATAACTAATTATGTTCAAGGCAAGAGGGTTCATTTTTAATTAGGATTTAACATGTTGCTGAAATGCATAATCCATTAGTGCTGTTGAGACAGCATTTATGTATAATCTCTCTTTTTCTAATAATATCATTTGGTAGAAGGTAGGTTCTTCATAAGAAGGCTTATAGTTAGTTCTTGAGACAGTGCATCTGATTTGTCTTGATCTTTTTTTGGACAAAACATGATTTCAAAGTTATAGTTAGACATGTATAATAACTAACAGGCCTGACAGTAGTTAAAAAGCCAGACAGTAGTAAAGTATTGGAGGTTTTTATGATTACAATAGATAGTAATTTTGTGTTAGCCTCTTTTAGATAATGCTGCTATTGTTTTAATACCATTATGATGGCTAGAAGCTTTATGTTATGAACATCATAGTTTAATTCTGCAAATAAAAACTTTTAGAAGTAATATATAACTGGGTATAAATAACTATTCTCTTGAAGTTAAGACAGTATGGCTCCAAATACATAGTTTAATGCATTGGTTTTCAAAAAAAATGTTTTGTAAAATCTGTGTATATAAGAATTAGGGCTAATGTAAAAGCCTTTTTCAACTTCTCAAAAGCTAATTATATTTCATTGGTCTATTTGAAGCTCTTGTTTGACTTCCAAGTTAAATTTGTAAAGGATGTGGCCACTTGAGAATAGTTGTTTATAAAATGACAGTAGTAGTTCGCAAATTCAAAAAACTGCTATATTCTTTTAAGTGTTGTAGATATGGGCCAAGCAAGTAGATTTTCTACCTTTTTTTTGTTCATTTTTATTCTCTTAGACCTAATAGTACACCCTAAAAATTCAATGCAATTCTTATTAAACTCACACTTCTTTAGCTTTGCATATAGGCCAAATTGGCAAAGTTGGTTCAAGACTAGTTTTACATAGTAGATATGCTCTTTAAGGTTTGCTGAGTATACTAGAACATTGTTCAAATATACAATAAAGAATCTATCTAATAAATCTCTGAACACATCATTCATCAGATGTTAAAAGACTGTTGAAATGTTGGTAAACTCAAAGGGCATTACCAGATATTCAAAAAAACCATAATAGGTATGAAATGTAGTTTTCTATTTGTTGTCTGGTTTAATTCTAACTAAATTATAGGTGCTCCTTAGGTCTATTTTGGTGAAGATTCTGGCCAAGGATAGATGTTATAACAACTTTGAAATAAGAGAGAGTGGATATTAATTTTTTATAGTAGCTTGGTTTAATTCATGATAGTCTACACATAGCCTTAGAAAACAATCCTTTTTCTTGAATATAGGGGCCCTAGTGGGAGATCTGAAGTGCCTGATATATCTTTTATCCAAATTCTTTTCTATATACTTTTTTAATGTTTCTAGCTCTAACTCTGAAAGTTTGTATATAGGCCCTTATAGAGGCTGTTTTCCAAGTACTAGGTCTATTGCACAGTCATACAGCCTATATTTTGGCAACCTATTTGCCTTCTTCTTACCAAATACATCACTGAAGTTATTATATTTTACTAGAAATATCAAGGTGGCTATTTTAAAACCCTTGTTTACAAACACTATATGGAAGATTTGAGCCAAGAAAACTTTTTTTAACATACAGATATGGGTTGTTGTTAGTGCTAGAGATAGGTGCTGAATGTGAGGAATACAACCTGCATCTGGAAATTTTAGTGTATGCTTATACCAATTAATGTTAGAATTGTGATAAGCCAATTATAATAATTTCAAAATAGCTTAATAATGCAGTGTTTGAATCAGGTTGAATATGATTTTCTCACAATAGTTCTGATACCTCATCTTCAATGGCTTGGTCTTATAATGACTATCCTGACAATATTTCTCAGCCATCTATTACTTCTACTGATAGTAGTGTTTTCTTTTTATTGATAAGTAAGTTGTATTGGTGCACTAATATATAATCAAGAAAGTAAAGTACACTGAAGCACCAGAATCTATTAATGTGTTAACAAAAAACATGAACTTGTCTAGAAGCTGTATAGAGACTATTATAACAAGAATGTTCATTAGGGTGTAGAGAGTCAAATTTTTAGGGTTTTTGTTATAAGTTCTATTCAACTGCAAACCTTTTATTGCAGTTGGTGCTTCTTTTTTTTTGAACTTTTCAAATTTGTTTCTGTAGCAATAATCTTATGCTTAGTAATGCTCTTTCTTAAACAATTTTTAGCAATATGACCAGGTTCATGTCAGTATAGGCAAAGGTTATTGGTCTATTATCTTTGCTATTCTTCTTCAAAAAGAGTTTGTGTTCTTGTTGAATCAATCTGCATTGGCTCTAAGGATAGACTGAGCCTAGTATAGTTGAGTACTATATCACTTTGACCTATAGTGTGGTCTTGCCATTTATGAAATCGCTCAAATAATCTGTTGTTACAGTGTACTGCCTTAGATCTCATATTGTTTAATGTTGTAGAGTTCTTCATAGTGAGTAATAGGTTTTTTATATCATTTCTAAGTCCTGTTTGGAATTGGTAGATTAATGCTACTTCTTTCCAATCCAGATTGTTAAAATTCTAATGGAATTTTGAAGCATAACTTGAAGCTAATTTAGACTCTTAGATGAGTTTTCTGATTCTGTTGGCTGCTGTTCTGATCTTGTCAAAGTCACCAAAGGTAGCTTTGAACTCTCTAATAGAACTATCAAAATTATTCAGCAGTACTAATTTTTTCTAAGGAGTGGGAAAACCATGCCAGAACTGAGCCTACAAGTAGATTGTCAAGCAACCCCATCTGTGTTTTATCACTAGAGTAATAGCTAGGCTGTAGATGAATAGTAAGTCATATTTAGTTTAAGAACTTTCTAAATTTGGAATAGGTCCTATTGAACTTGTTAGGCAGGCTAACTTTGAGCTCTTTTGTTTGGTTGTGAGATCTTTGTATTAGTTGGTTAAGTTTGTTATGAACATCTATATTTTCTTGTCTCAACAATTGGTTTTCTTGCTAGATTTTTGCAACACAATAAGGATGCTATTAATGTCTGATTGTTCTTTCATTTTATTGCTATAGTTAGTTAGTTAAGATTTTTTTTTTTTATTAATTATTAATAGTAGATATTATTAATAACAGATTTGTTTGAGCTTTGAATTTAAGATGTATAATTTGTAATAGATGTGGATCTTAGGGTTTTAGTCTGTTCAAACTGTAACAACACAAGATTGATCAAACTAGGCCATCATAATGAAAACACAATGCAAGTTTCAAGAATGCAATGCCAGATAACAAGATATTAAGCACCAGATACTAGAGATTTGTTTATTGAACAAACTAAAGAGCTAAGTACATATTTTTCTTCTCTTTTATTTTGTAATTTCAATATTACTAATTATTAATCATTTTCATAAGACTACTTAGATATTACAGAACTATGACTACATACTTAATGCACTGTTTATTGATATTACTAATTGCTAATTTTATTCACTTATTTATTATATGTATAAGGTCTTAGATTATAACAAATCTAAGTTTTGGGTTTGAGTTACTGACTTGAGTCTCGGACTAAGGTCATGGCTTGAGTTGAGCTTGAGTTATGGACTTGAATCATCTTGATTCAAAGACTTGAGTTGAGCTTAGATCATGGGCTTGGATTACAGGCTTGAGTCATCTTGAGTCACAGGCTTGAGTCAGGCTTGGGTCTTGAACTTGGGTAATTTGCCATATAACTGTAACAAAAACTATTTTAGAAAGTCATAATAAAAATACTATAGCTAAACAATACTATAACAACATTCAACTTAATGCCTGCTACAATAAATTTCTATTTTATAACCATCTATTACTGCTTTCTTATTCACAAACTATTATTTTTTTTTAATAACATATCTACAGCTTTGGCTATTTACCTGATAATGCTTGTGGCTATATATTAACTATTTTTATAAAAATGATCATAGTAAAGCTTATATTTATCTTTTATCAGAAGCTAAACCATTATCTAATTACTTTATTCTATCAATTCAAGCTATCTGGCATTATCTAAACATTTAACTAAAATTAAACACATCAAGACCAGTCTTCTCTATACTAGCACCTTTAGCTCTTATCTCTAGTAATTTAATGCAACTTAGAAACCCTAATACCTCATCTCTAAATCTTACAATCTGCACCTACAATGTTCAAGAATACAATGAAAATCTTAAATAGCAAGTCTGAAAGGATTATTGTATTACTTATTTCTTAAACATTATCAGTATTACAGAAATTAAAATAGCAGAAGATAATGCTATTACCAAATTTCATAACTCAAAACACTACTCCTATTACTGGTCATGTACTAATAGTTTTACAGCAAGAACTGCATTATGATTCATAAATATTTTACACTCTATATACACAATATTTTTACTTTTCTTAACTATACTATTGCTATAAACATCTTCTTCAAATATAATTAGAAATTCTGAATTATCTCTATATACCTATCATATAAAAACTCACAATTAAGACTTCAAATTCAAAATACTATTATTTAATAGATTCAAGAAGCCACTAACTGAAACATTTTACCTATAATACTAGGTGACTTTAATGTATTATCTAACAACTCTACCTTCTCATTTATCAAATACAAACTATTGTAATTTTTATAATATAATAATATTTATGATCTAGCAGATTATACAAATACCTCCTTTCATATCAGACATAACAGTAGATACTACAGTACTATTGACTATATTTGGGTTTACTTTTCTTTACTCAAATATCTCAATTCATTTTACTTGAACATACAGAAAACTGCACTTAAAGTGATTACAAAATTCTTATATCTTCTTGAACATTTTCTCATGCCCTTATAGCTAAAAACAAACATTCAACTAGAACCAAATGCAGACCTTTTAACTATAAAGCAATGAACAAAAAGCAATAAGAAATCTTTGCTAACCAAGTTTCTTTTAACCTCAAAATAAACAAAATACTTCTTTTTACTCAAACTTCTAAATCTTTCAAAACTTCTTATTATAAAATTCAAACTAGTTTATTATTATTATTATTATTATTATTTTTTTAAAGCAGCAATCTTGCCTGTTTGTCTTTATTGGGTAATATATCATTATATAATTATATACAAAGTTTATTAACAAAAGTACATCTAGTCACATGTATAACTTTAGTTATTATCTAATTAAGAGTTCTATTCAAGGGTTATCTACTAGCTGTTATATCTAAGATTCACCTATAAAGCCTCTATTTAAACTTTCTAATTTCAATCCTATTGCATAAATACAATGCTTCTATTACCATATAACTAGTATTATTAATACTGCTACTAAATGCATTTCTAACAAAAAAATAACAATTCGCAACTTTTAATATATATTTTTAGCTAAAGTTACTTTACTTCATCTAAATCTTAAAAAACTCAATAACATTATTAGACAAATTAAAGCTTCTTTAACTAACTTATTACTTATATTTATACATCTCAATCCTACTATACACTATCTTAACTCAATATATCATCTTTATATATCTCCTATACCTAACTCTTATAAGCTTATACCAAGCTAGATCACTAATACTAACACTGAATAGCAAGCTCTTTACCATGTCCAAAACATAGAAAACATTAAACAAATCTGAAAACAAATAAATCAGCATATCAATCTTAGATGCTCTAAACTTCAAACTAATCTCAAACTTATAATTTACAACATACTCAACTGTTACAAGGATCCAATAAAATTCAATAATATAAAAACACCAAATAATACCATCACAGATTCCAAACTAATTAAAGAACATATTTAACATCATTTTAACAACTAAACTGCCTATAGACCTATTAATAATTATGAATTTAATATCAACTGGTCAGAGGAATATGAACCAAAAGCTACCACTAGTTTAGACTATTATAATTCAGTCTTGGCTAAGTTTTTACTTAACTAAATTACTAGAACTTTTAACTAACTTCCTAATAATAATGCATGTGGACTATCTGAAATTAGTTGTAAAATGCTTAATATGCTGGTTCCACTTTTCTTAAGCAATAGTTGCTCTTTTTAATTGATGCATCCAAACTTTTTATATGCCTAAGCAATGAAAAGAAGGTCACATTTTTCTAATATCTAAAAAACCTATCTTTAATAAAAACCTTTCTAAAACAAGATCTATTAGCCTTATTGAACATATTAAGAAACTATACACAAAACTTCTTACTAATTATTTTAATTTAATACTTATATAATATTTTATTCTATCTTCTTACAACTATATTGCTTTACCTAACAATAGCATCTCTATTCTCATACATATACTTAACAATTTTATCAAAGATACTAGTTGTAATAACAAACAATTATGGCTTCTGTCTTAGGACATAAGCAAAGCACATGATTCTGTCAATTTAGAACTTTTTACAAAATCTTTTAAATGGATATCAATGGCTCAAACTCTTATTAATATACTTATCAACTTTTTTACTGATTACCAAAATTGCATTATATCTAATCTTGGTCTTACCAATTTTTATTTAGTTTAAAATAGTATAGATTAAGAAGAAACTATAACTCTATTATTCTGAAAAATCTATTATAATCTTCTAATTCATAAAATTGCCTTACAATTCTCTAGTTATTCTTTATCTGCATCTTGGAAAACCAACTTACACTTATCTTAAACCCAAACTTTAAAAACATCTATATTAGGTTTAGCTTATATAGATAATACTCTCTTGATTGCAAAGTCCAAAAAGAAGCTTAATCTAATAACTAAAACTGTCATATCCTTCTATCAAATGGCCAATATCCAAATTAATTTAACAAAGTTTATTCTAGCCACAAACTTCTCTATTACTTCTATATAGTTTTCTGGATCTTTAATTTATTCTATTTCTAAAAATCAACCTTTCAAGTTTCTTGGATATTGGTTTACACTTAATAACAAACAATTCCAAGTTATTAGACTAATAAAAAAAGAGATTTATAATCTTATTAATATCACTAGTACAAAAAAAATTAATAACAAACAAATTGCTTATATTATCAATACAGTAATTATTTCAACTTTAAAATATTGATTACATAATACTATTCTTTCTTACACTACATATAACAAAATTTTATTCAAATACCTTACTGTAGCAAAACACAAGCCTTATTTTTCTAGATCTATATCAAGTAGCACAATGCTTACTCTATATTTATATAATATTTACAATATATAGAACATTCAACTTTAGCATCATATCTCTAATTATCTTCAACAAATAACAAATCTGATCTTCTTAGCATTACAACTTGAATTAGACTTTAACAACTACAAAATAACTTATAGTCCTCTATTAATATTTTATATCATTCTAAACCAATTATTGATGATTCTAATAAACACTTATTAAAATTTAAAAATATTCAACTTTTTATCTATCTTGGCTTAGTAATCTCAGCCAATCCTAATATTATATGGTCTCATATAATTAGAATAAAGGCCAGTCACTAGAATCAATTTTATCTTAGTATTCTAAATATCCAATCTTTAAAAAACAACTTAGACAATCAAATATTATGTATTTTAAATAACTTTGCATAGCTAATAACAGTACTTTATTAAATTGGAAACATCTTTTACCTAAACTTTTATACTTGTCTAAGAGAAGAAAACTCTTTTGGTTTTTCTACTTAGAAGACACAATTCTAGCACACTCTTACTACCAAAATATATTACTATATTACCAATTACCTGGTCATAACCCTTATGTCTATTATACTATTAATATATCTAAAAAACTTACAAAATTTAAATTTTGGTTACTTTTATATCACAATAAAAAAATTATTATTAGAAAAATATAAAAATACTTCCCTTCATCTAACCATTACTCTATCACTTACTAGACTTTCAATATAGATTTTAATTTATTAAAATTCTATTCTTTACCTTCTGCTAAATACAAATAATATACAAATGCTATCTTATTTCTTACAGAATTAACCAAACTTGTATTGTTAAAGTTTCTGCAATTATTTTAATACAATTTCTTGTCAAAACTAATTTCAACCACCAACTTAATCTCAATACAAATTACTTAGACCTTATCTGCTTTAGACTGTCAAGTATCTAATCTATATTTCTTCTTTATCTATTATTCCTATTTCTAATTCAATTACTTTTGAAATCTTTATTTTAAGTAAAGCTACTAACAAACTGATATCTATCTCTTAACTTAATCACTTTTACCAACAACTATTCTTTTATACTAATAGCTCAGTAATCGACATTGGTACTGATCAATGCACAATAGGTATTAGTTGGATTCAAGTTAATAATAATAATCAAACTATTAATTTCTTTTTTGCTAAAATACAATTCTGGTCCTTATCATATAAAGCTGAGCTCTTTTCAATTATTAATACAATCTTAACAGCTATATGCAATTCAGTAATCAATATTTTCACTAATTCTTAATCAGTAATTTTCAAATTTAATAACCTTCAACTTTATTTAAATCACTTCAATAAGCTATTTAAATTCAACTTATAACCTATTTGACATACACTTTCTAATATTATTAAATCACACAAACTACAAGTTATCTTTACAAAATGCAAACTCATTTAGACAATAATCTTAATGAGCAAGCAAACTCTCTTGACAAACAACTTCTATTATCACCACTTTTATTATTTATTTATACAAATCTTTATAATCCTTATTATATTCTTCAATTAAAACAATATTATATAGAACTTTTTACAAAATATTTTATTAAGCAAATATGTAAAACCTATATATTAGCTATATAGGCATCACAAAAATGTAATAGTGAGTGGTCATACTTCAATCAGGATATTAACTAAAGATTCACTTGGCTTTATTTTAATTACAATCAAAAACCTTTATACAATATTACTAATTTTAGACTCAATTAACTAAAATTTTTTAAAATCAAAATTCTTCTTAATAAGTTATAAATATATTAACTATTTTATACTATTTACTCAAACCAATATCCAGATACTAATTGCTTTTACTGTAATCTGGCTAACTCTCATTTTTACTGATATACTTGTACTAATGCACTTTTGCTTAACCAAATTATTCAAACATCTACTAACCAAATTATTTTTAGCAAATTACCTAATCTTGATACTTACTAAAAAAATAACATAATTCATAAAATTCTTCATCACTCAGCTTTCAATTCTTTATACATCTTATTCAATACATTTTACTTCAATCTTACTCTCAAAAGACTTATTCTAAAGTCACTTATATTAATAGTTTAAAACTCTAACATATTATATAAAACTGCCTTTCAAGTTATTATTGATATTTTTCTTAATATATATATTTTTTTTATTTTAAAGTGACAATTTTGCCTGTTTGTCTTTATTGGATAATATATCATTATTCAAGTATATACAAAGTCTATTAATGAAAGTACAACTAGTTATACATAAAACTTTAGTTATTATCTAATTAAAAGTTCCACCCAAGAGTTACCCACTAGCTGTTATACCTGAGATCTGCCTGTAAATCTCTTATTTAAACTTTTTGATTTCAATTCTATTGTATAGATGCAATGCTTCTATTACCACATAGACATATCAGGTTAGAGCTATCTAATTACTATTTATATCAAGGTATCATCTCATTGGATGTTACCAGATATCTATAGCTACTTAAATTTACCTTTAATGCAGGCTTACTAAGTATAGTACCAAGATTACCTTTTAGATTTATCCAATTTTAGTAGATCTTATATCTACTAAAACTGGTTTGGTGCCAGAAGTGTTCGAATTTCAGTAAGTCTATTTCTTTTTCATAGTTTCCTTTTATGTTTACTATATCAACTGCTAGTGCACTTTCTTTCTATTCCTGATATGTTCACTGCTTCTCTTGCATCGAGCACCAACTCTCTATATCAGAAATCTTTTTTCTGAGAACTTCCTTATATACTGATCTTCTAATCACATAGACTTAGCCATAGGGCTTTACATATATTCATATGCTTCCATAGATTACAGAGTTGCCTTCAGCTGGGATTGAACTATCGACCTTGTCTGTGGAGGGAGGGGTGTCTAGACCACTAGGCTACGAAACCCCATTCTTCATTTTCCTTAATATTAATAAACAATCATATGAACAATTATGAAAAACATATTGTATTTATTTTTCTAACTAGAAAAAACAATGAAATAGACCTCAATCTCAACCAATCAACAAACTCTTAATATTATTCAACTTAGCAATTAGGCATATACATTTTTGTAAAACTATACTTACTTATGCCTCTGTGAACTTTCAGTCAATTACATACTTACTCTAACATATGCCCTCCTATTGGCTAAACAATTCACAAAATTAATATTTAATCTATTCTATAGATTAAATATACCATATTATTAAATTATATACTAAATATTCTATATACTCTCTCTACTGATCACTCATACACAAATTGCAAGAAAACAATTTAGAAGTTTGCCAACAAATGACTGTCTAAACTGACTTTACAGGTTTAAGGAAAAAGATAGAGCAAGTAAAGAAGGTATAACAAGAGCAAGAAAGAAGAAATTTCAATAACTTGCTAAGAAGATAGAACAGAAAATGCCTTGGTTAATGCTAGGGAACACAGAATTTGAGAAATTCTCTGTAACCTGGAAATGTAGATCTGTAGATCACTGCAACATGTGAACAGAAAAACAAAACAAACACATAGATTAGTCAGCATGCAAATAAACCTAATTAGGATAGTGATAAACATAAGCATAGAAGATTTCAGAACAACAAGTAGCAAACAGGAACCACTAATATCTAGATAGAAAAATAAATAGTATACAAAATTGAAAAGAAAATCTAATGACAATCTATATCAAGAGAGCATATTGGACAGCAAACAGTATACACAACAAGGTGTTTTTTAACCAAGCAAGCAAACTACTTGCAACACCAGACAGAGAAGATGAAATTGTTGCTAT
>CAJVQA010001685.1:0-24515 GCA_910591915.1 Cetraspora pellucida
AAAGATAACAAAAAGAAACAAAGAAAAAACAAAAAACATGAAGGCACTATTTTTGCCTGTGCTAGGCTTTAAAAATTTTATATAATACTAAATAAAGAATACCCCACATTTACTTTATCTCCATATTATAATATATTTCATTTGTCACATGGGGAGAATGGTCGAAGTTTTTATTTTCCTCTTAAGTTTGACATATGTCGTCCATCGTAGGTCCGGTAGCTTTATAGAATATTTGTTATAATAAAAATAGTATAATGAATTATATATGCTATTATAAAAGATATTAAGTATATGTGATTAGTTTAGATTTTTAGCTAGTTTATTAGCTATATTATTAAAGTATTGTTACTATGTACAGTTATTTTTTAAAAGTTGACTTGAATTTGATATACAGAAATAAAATTAAATAATGTATATTATATGGACTAGTATTTGTAAAAATATTGTTTACTAGATATAGAAAGTAATTATATAAGTTTGTTGCATTTGGAAATAATAGATTATAAGTCTG
The DNA here is from genome assembly GCA_910591915.1 of Cetraspora pellucida. Classification (NCBI taxonomy): domain Eukaryota; kingdom Fungi; phylum Glomeromycota; class Glomeromycetes; order Diversisporales; family Gigasporaceae; genus Cetraspora; species Cetraspora pellucida. Next base: position 512 of record CAJVQA010001685.1, read on the forward strand.
TATATATAATAATAGTGCTCATTTTTGAACAAGTACTAATTGCAAAAAGAAGTACTATAAGCTTTGTCTTGTATAAGAGTCAAAATTTAATTTTTGCTAAATATTGATACAGAATAGTTTCATTTTGGATTAGAATTCAACCAATATCAAACTTTTATATATTATTTGTAATATTGCTTACAGAATTATCTGTATAGAATGTGAATTGTAAAAACAGTAAATTGTTTTGTGTAATTTTTATAGAATTTATGCAACTTGATTTTGTATAAAACTATTAAATAGGGTGTAGTGACCTAATGAAGTGGTTAGGTTGTCAACCCTCCAAGTGGTAGGTTGGGTGTTCAAATCCTATCAACAATAAAAATTTGGATAATCATCTATGTAATATTTGTATTATGGCAACTGTTACTAATGATTGGATTAGGATACCTGTAATAGCAGTTACACTAGCATAACTGTTAGGTCATTGGGCATTTGTGTAACAGGTCACATGACATTGTTATTTGGGACAAGGTTGTGGTTATATAAAAAAATGCAAACTGGCAATTAGGCAGTGCAAACACTAGATAAGTTCTTGTGGTTATGTAAATCCATTGAAATTGAGTAACAAGAAGTCTATTTAGAAAGACCCAAGTAGAGAGGTAGCCAGATCTTTGATGGACCTACTGTAAAGGCTAGCTTTATGAAACAGATACCAAGTTTGAAGTAGCCAGATGTGCAAAAACCTCTAGGTAGGGGATACCACCAACCAGGCTGCCAGATTAAGCCAGAGGAAAAGAATATTGGGCTGATCTGATATACTAATGGACTAGTCATAAGCCCTATTAGGCTATCTGATTGGGAGTTTGGTAAACCAGCAGAGGTATACTAAAGTATTTCAGATATGCTGTAAAGTAAATGCTGAGGTTTGTGTGAACTCTACAAGGGCATAGCGGTTTAATAGTCAGCCCTAACTACAAGTATTGGTTCTGTATAATAATACCTAGATCAGAAAAAAAAATAAATACAGAAGGCTCTAGGGGGTTTACCTTGAGAATAAATTAGTCCTAAGGTTGAGATGATGATCTGGGCATCTAAGATAACCCAGTGATGTTAATATAGCTTACAGGTTCAGAGAGTTTAAAGTGGAACACCCAAGCAGAAGTGTTAGGTACAGCAATTGGTAAGGAATCTTTGAGCAGACTTCTTAAATAGGTAATATAGAAAAGTTACATGTGTAGCCAATTGTATGCTCTTCTGTAGTGGTTCATTGAACCACAATACTGATAAGTGATTAATAAAAGTCAAAAGACCAAAGAGGTCACCTTAATACCAAAAAAAAATAAAATAAAAATATTAAATACAGTATTATTATATATTGTAATACTAGATTGCAAAGATGATAATTCTAGTATAGTGGTTGGGTTGTTATCTTCCAAACAGTAAATCTAGAGTTCAAATTTTACTGATAATAGAATTTTAAAAATAGTTCTATTTTGACAACTTGGACAAGATATTTAGAGTTATAATTCTGTAATTTTTTGGTTATACCAAGAAGAACTTCAGAGTATGCAATATTATATAAATAAATCTAAAAAGTATATACTCTGTAAAAAGCTCTGTTTGGAAATTCTAAATAAAGAAGTAGCATGATTTTTAACTATACTACCTGCAAAAATCTTGATTTGAAGAAGAAAATCTGAAGCAGATGACTTGTATAAACAAGAGTTTTTAAATAAAAAAAGTTTTATCAACCTGGCTACTGATTGATCTAAACATAAAGTTGCACTATGTAAAGCTTACTAAATTAGTAGTATAGAAGAACTTATTAGAATAAATAAGGCATCAGTAAGGTTATAAAAGTGAATACTGAAGATATATAAAACTACAAGAGTATAGTTGTTAAATGGTTAGTCCTAACTACAAGTTTTAATTTAGCTATAATGAGTCTGAATTACTATAAATAAAAATACAGAAGGCTTTAGAAAGTCTATCTTAAAAATAAATCAGTTTTAAAGTTAATATAAGGATTTGAGATGACTTAGTAAAGCTAATACAGATTATAGATTTAGAAAGTTTAAATAGAACATCGAAGCAGTAGTATTAGGTATGGCAACTAATAGAAAATCTTGAACAAACTTCTTAAATAAGTAATATAAAAAAGTTATACATATAACTAGTTGAATACTTTTTTTATAATAGTTTCTATAGAACTATGTTATCTAAAAAGTGTTAATAAAGTTAAAAAAGATGGTGTAGCGACCTAGTAAAATAGTCATATTGTCAACCCCCAAGTGGCAGATTTAGAGTTCAAATCTCATAGATGATGAATTTTGAAAAATAGGTCTGTATTATAGTAATTGTCTCTGTCATTCAGTTGGATTAGTGTATCTGTAACTTTTAGTTGCATCATCTTGAATAGGAGCTTAAGGCATCTATGCTAAGTGTAATTTTACACCCATATAGAGGAATATTTATAACTGATGTTGCATAAGACTTCAGTGCAAACTTATGATAAGACCACTGGGTGCAGAAAGCAAAAGAACTGAAGAGTCAGAAACCTACTTATAAATCCTAAGTAAAGAGGTAGCACAAACTTTTGATAATGCTGTCAGACTGATAAAAGCCTATAAAACACCCCAAAGTAATAGGCAAATAAGCCAGATAGCAAAATGTGTAGAGGAGCATATGACCAACCAGGCTGCCAGAATCACCAAATGAAAAAGATACTAGGATATACCATACTGGGCCATCTGGATTGGAAGTCTGGTGAGTTCTGTCAGTCCTAAGTAGTAGTTAATAGGGGACGATGAAGAGAATGTTAGAAAGATAGGTATTAGGGTTTTGGGTGAACCTTACAAGAGTAAAAGCAGTTTAATGATTAGTCCTGACTGCAAGTAATGGTTTAGGCAAAGCATGACCAAATGAGCTGTAAGTATGGAATACAGAATGCACTAATAGGTTTAGTACAAAGTTAAATATGACTTAGTGACTATGGTATATCTTTATCAGTTTACTGGAGTCATTAGTAGAGTGTGATGAATATAGGATTAAAGTGTTTAAATAAAGGTTCTATAGATGGGTTCTAGGAATAGCAACTAGTATAAAACCTTCATGTGGACTACTTAAATTAGACAATGACTAAAGTTGTATGAGTGGCTAGTTGTACACTCTTTTTATAATCACCTTTGTGCTGTTATGTCAACAGATGCTGGCCAACTAATACTAACAATAAAATTTTAGGTTGCAAATACTCACCTTAATATTTAAAAAAAAATAAAGTTAAAAAACCAAAGAGATCATCTTAATACTAAAAAAAGTTTTAAATTATAAGAATATTACTATAAAGTTTTAGAATAGAAATTTTTTTTTATTTTTATTCTCTTAAATATTTACTAAAACTTAATAATATTTTATAATACTGTAATTTTTTTTGATATTATTTTCTGTTTGTTTGTGTATTTTTTTTTTAATAAATAATGCTCAAATAGAAACTTTATTATATATAGAAACATAAGTTCTAAATTTAAAGATTTTTAAACTACATTTGTGTTACAATTAGGCATTTAATGTGATATTACACCTCCTATTTCCTATGAATGCTATAGCTAACTATTTCAAATTAGGTTCTAGCTAGAATAGGTTAGAGGAAACCTTCGAGTAATTGTCTGAACATTAAATTATACATGTTGTTAGAGAGTATCTTTGTAAGAGCCATTTTGTGATTAAAGGTTTGATATTTATAGATTGAAAAAGAGTTTTAGTATTGTTTAAAGATTGGGTAGAGTTGGTAAACTTATTTTAGTATGTTTGAATTTTAATGTGATGTTGTAAGTGTTTTCTTATTGGTGTTAATATATATTACAAATATACTAAAGATCTTGATAATACTAATTAAGTAGATTATTTGAAAGATAGAGTAGAAAATTATTTGTTTGCTTATTGATAAATGTTTTGATATTCTTATATATAGTAGTACCAGTAATAGTATATAAAATATATTTGTATTGAGAATTTGAGAAGTAAAGTATAAAATTTATAAAGATATTTAATAGAGTTGTTGAGTTTGTATTAGTAATTTGAAGTGATTGAAGAGTATTATGTATAATGTTTTCAAGTGATTGTAGAATATTTATAGTATTGCTAGGACATAAGAACAAGTGAGAGTATCTTCAATATTTGTGCAACAGAAATAATAAGATAAAGATAGTGAATATTAAGATTTTATATAATAGGTAAGTTATTGATAAGAATTTTAATATAAAAGAAGTATTTAGGTAAGTTATTTTTAAGAGAAGAAATAATATTAAATAGAAAAGACCATTTAATATTAGTAATATTTTGAAAGGATTTTAGATTTGACTATTTAGCAATTTCTTAAATAGTTATAATATTTTTAAAAAAGGTGTAAACTTTAAAGAGAATTAGAAGATTGTTTCATAAAAAGTAATTTTGAGTATTGAATTTTGAAATATTAAGCTTAATAGTAGATTTAAGGTTCCTTGTTTAGCAAGTGAATCTGCTTGGTTGTAAAATGAGTCTGTAAAATGTGATTTGACTTTATAAAAAGTAATAGTAATGTTTTTAAGATGTTTAAGATAATTAATATAGTAAATAATATCTCAGTTTTTAGTTTGTATAGGTTTGAAAATGTTAAGTTGTTCAAGATTTTTAATAGCAGTTATGTTATTAATATAAATATTTAAAGAAGTTTTAAATAAAGCTGCAAATAGATGATAAAGAATTGCTTCAAGTTTAGTATGAGTTAAGTCAGAATAAGATTGTATAGCTGTACTGAATTTTATTGATATATTATATTTGCAAATTTATTCTATACCAGATTATATATCTAGAGTTAGAAAATTTTTAATTGATTTATCAGTATAAAAATATAGCTTATTTGTATCCAATTGGGAAATAAGATAGTTAAGATTAGTTAATTGTTTTTGATATATTGATAAATAAATAAATTGTTGAATAAGTTGAGCATTATAAGATGATAGAATTATTTGTAATTGTAATAAAAAAGATAGTTAAGAGAAAGTAAAATTATATATATTAATTAAAGCTAAAATTTTTCTAAAATTAATTTAAATGATTGTTTGATTATTTGATTTGTTGGTTAGATTATAAGATAAATAAAAGAAGTGGTAGTTTGGTGTGAGATAATTAAAAGTTAAAAGAAGCTGTAAGAGACCTAAAGTAGATAAAAAGATTTTGAAAAAAGTAAGTTGTTAAAGAGTGGTTTGATGAAAGATATAAAATGTTTGATTATTTGTATAATAAAGTTGATAAAAGGAGAAGGAGTTTAAAGATAAGTATAGTGATATTAATTTGGTTGTGTTAAGAAAGAGATTTGTAAAAGATAGATTTAGAGTAGGCCAAGTTAGGTTGATAGAATTAGATTGGTTTAGTTGTAGAATTTGGGTAAACTATTGTGGTTAATGACTTTTAGTTGATTTATTTGTATGTAAATATATATTGTTCTATAGAAGAATATTTTTGTTATTTGCAGTTGTAATTTGTTTTAAGAAGATAATTTTGTTGTTTCTAAGACTATTAGTAGTAGTAATAGGTAGGTTAAAAGGAAGGATATCATAAATAGTATGAGTTTTTTAGTATTGATGAAGGATAAAGAGAGTTTTGTAAATTAATTGTAGAGAAGATATTATTTAGAGCAAATTGAAAAAGATAAAGAGTAAAGTATAGTTTTGTGTTTTACGGTAGTGATTAATTAAGATATTAATTAAAAATTAAGGAGACTATATTTTAGCTGGCCAGACTTTAATTCATTGTATACCAATGTTTTTGAGAATTGGTAGTATATTAAAAATATTTTCAGTATTAGTTGCACTAACTTTTTGAATAAATATTATTGAAGGATGATAAGTTAAAAGTAAGTGGGTTAGGTCCAATTCTGTGACTTTCTTCATAGATTATTTATACCAAAATTTTGCTAAAAACATTTATTATTTCTTAAACTTTTTTTACTTATACTCTTAACTAAAGTTGTTAAGCTCAGTTTTTTTCTTTTAGACAGCCACGTTTTGGGTTTCAGCAACACCTAGCTCTTGAGAAAAGTTCCAAAAACAAAGTTTTTAGTTTTTACTAATTTACTATATATTTTATTAAGTTAACATACTTTATTCCTTAATAGAAAATTACTAAGCACCTCAAACTGGTTATTTTGATATATAATTTAATATAAACAAACCAAACCTTACCAAGATATAAACAAAAAGGTAAAAATTAAAATCTGTCTTTGCAGGTTTTTTCATTGGCATTTTAGAAAAAACTGCTGGATTGCCCCAGAAATTCACTTTTCTAATACCCATTAAATTTTTCTAAACATCCAATTAGCTTTTACAAATATACTACACTTTACAGATTGCTTAAAATAGTTTGAAAATCCAGATAATTAAAGGATTATTCTTAAAATCAGCATTACACAAATAATTTGTACTATTTAAATTTCATAAACATTATTCTTAAAAATAGTTATACATAATGCCAAGCATTAATACTGTGAAATCTGACTCCTTCAACCTTGATAATTATATTGCCAAATATAGTAACAGTTTCAGTACTGTTACTCATGATAGCAACATTTTTACTTTTAAAGTTCTACCTATCAATTTCAATTCTAAAACATGTGACCTTCAAAATAATTTTTATTTTTTTGTAAAACCTACTGAACCTGTTATTACTACCTGTTTTTGTAAAAAATATTATATCTACTTTGTTTTACAACACATTACTATTCTAGCATACTTCCAACCAATCTCTGAAAACACTTCTGATGCATCTAACTCTATAAAAATAAACTTTAATATGAAATTCTTCAAATCTCTAAAAAGTCTTTCAAGATTCAAATTCTGACCAAAACATGAAATTACTTATTTATTTTTTACCTTTTGTAGTAATATTAGAAAAACCTCTACAAATCTTGTTCTTTTCAAACCATTCTCTCATTATATACATATATACATTATATGCAAATTCAAGAATATATTATGTATTATTCTTAAAGATAACAAACTCTCACTAGATCCTCAAGCTCTAACTTTTGTAACTAGTAAAGGAAGCTTCTCTGCTTATACACAATGCATTCATCTCTTAAACTTAAATACTCAACTTTCTCAACATTCATGAACTAGGAATAATATAATTTATATTATAAAATCAAATGCTGGCAATTATTAGCTGAAGATAAATGTATACTTTTTAAGAAATTTCTTAAAAAATTGCCAAAAAAATCAGAATTACAAATGAATCTAAAGATAATAATCAAATTAAAAACAACAAAACACAAAAAACCAAAATAATAATGTTCTAAAATAAAAAGATAAACAAAAAAAAAAAAAAGAAACTATACAAAAACATAATACAACAAATGACTTTGACTAGTTTTTGAATTATTCTATTATTTCTAAAATGCAACAATATAGCAAATTGAGTACACCATTAGCCATAAAGTTTTTTCACTTCTAAAATTATAACTTGTAAATTTTAATCTTGAACAAAAAATCACCACTAATTCAACTAATTCAAAACATAACAATAGACCAACTGCTAAATATTTATTTAACTATATACTTAACAAAATGACTAATAGCAAACCTAAATTCTTAACTAACTTTATCCTTAAAGCTAATTCTAAGTTCAACCAATTAAACTCTATTTCTTTTAAAGTTTTAGTTAAAACTCTTAAAGGCTTAGTTGCAAATTTTACAATAGTACTTTTAACTCAATTTGGCTATATACATATCTTTTGATACATTATTTTATTTCACTATATTTACCAAATAACAGAAAAAACTTGTCTTTAATATTGCATGTCTATACTTATATTTAAATTACACTTACAAAACTATCAACTTTGAAAAATTTATAAAAAAACTCAACATCAAACTTCTACACTTTATCTTAAATTTTAATATAGATTATATTGCAAATAAGCTATTATTTGATATTTAAAATAATAATAGATTTAACATAAAGTCATATTAAACATTCTTGCCAAAAAATTTGAAGATGACTTCAAAATTTCTTTACTTAAACCTCATACCCAAATCTATGAAACCTGGTTTCAAAAACTTTTTGATAAATACAAAATTCAATTTGAAAATATTGATTAATAAAAAACTAACAACTATATCAAAATGCTAATATCTCAAAAGCTTGTTGAAGATTACAAGAAACTTTTACCAAAAACTTACTCTTTTTCAAATACCTTATCTTCAGTTCAAGAATGCTTTAAAGCTATCTTTAAAGCTGCACTTAATCACTTTCATAAATGTCATAGTAAATTATGCAATTTATTTTTAGATAATACAGAACACAAGCTCAAAAACATTTTCCAATTTTATTTTTCTTAATCATTTAAATCTCATCTAGTACTAGAATCTAATTCAAAAGAATTGAAATACCCTTTTTAGAAACTAAATTATTCCAACCTGATCAACAACTAGTAGCAACTTTTTCAAAACCAATAACTAAGAAAATTAGCTACATTTACTAAGAAAAGCTTCATATTACTTAATAATGTTAATAGTAAAGTAGCCTAAACAACATACTATTTTTATTAATATTTAAAAAAATATCTACAAACAGCAGCTAAAAATGATAGAATTCAAGAGTTATCTAAAAAGAAAGCTTTTGAAAAAATCATAGACTCTACTACAGATATACATACTTTAGCTCACATAATTACCTACTACAAAATTTGATTACAATTCAAAGTTTCTCTTAAACAAACTAAAATCAACTTTGACAAAACTTACTACTATGAGGCCTGATAACATAACATAAATACTCTGCCAGAACCTCACATGAGAATAGGTATAATGATCAATTCCTTAATATAGATATTCTGGCAATTAATCACATTAATGCAATTAAGTAAATAAATCAAGAAAGTGGGATTAATTAGTAAGAGGATTAATTAGATAAGAGGGATTTTTTAAGTAAATAGGTTTAAGTAAATAAATTAGAAGAATCGAATTAAATGGTTTAAAGAGATAAATGTAATTAATAAAGTTATAAGTAAAAAGATATTATAAATAAAGGCTGAAATGGCCCTTGAGAGCAGTATGCTTGGTACACTTTGTTTGCTTTATTAAATAATAAGGCCCAATACACTACATTGTACATAATAAACACTAATACTATTATCATTGCAAAACCTGTAAACTTCTATAATATCACTATTCAAATTCTTGTAAAAATGACTTACCCTAATTGCATTTGTTAACCCAAAGTAACTGAAAGCCTTAATTGCCCACTAGCCAAATCTAACACCCTCTTTCGAAAAGGTTAATTGTTGTATATTACACAAGGTTTAGAATTGTGAAGTGACAAAATCGCAATCTTCTGAATCCAACACTACCCAGAAGCAGAAAATTTTATAATTAAATATCTTAATATCTCTATTCCTACTTAATATAATGATATGCTCTTTGTGCAAAACCAAAACAAACCTAAAGCTAAAAAAAAAATCCAATTACATCTACTACTCAGAATAATAATTCTGATAACTCTACTTCTTAAAAAAAACAGTTGACAATATTACACAAAACCAAGAAACTCTTTTTTAATAAGTTCTTTTACAGAAAACATTAAAGCAACTGCTGCTTTTAAGATTATAATGTTCTTACCTATTTTTGGGCAATTCTTAGAAAAGAATGATAACAGTAGATAGGCAGTAAAGCCTATTGTAGTGAAAAACCAGAATTATAATAACCAGACCCAATGCACAGGGCAGGTTATGGTATCCTTTACAGCTGTACAAACTGAGCTTAACATGGCAAGCAATTCTATAGAAGACATTACAAATACTATCTCTACTTTCAATGTTTTAATTCCTACAGAAATAGACAAATGCTACAACAAATTTATAAAATATTACAACTTATCTCAAATACTAGAACCTGTTACACTTGATAATTTTATTCAACATTTATATTACAATCTTATTCTTAGTTCAATAAAAATATCTATAAACTCTAACAAAACAAAAACATATGTCTACTTAAATGCTATAGATAAACATTACCAAATCATATTACAATAGATCTTTTTTTTTACAAAACATATAGGCACCTACCTTTACTATCTATTCTCAATTATAAAATACCTAATATAAACTTTGCCTTCTTTTTCATATCTGATCAATTATCTAATTCAAACACTTCTACACCACCTTTAACTACCTTATTACTAACTTCACCTAAACATACTTCTTTTCCAATTAAAATTGATTTAATAAATATTAATAGACTCTCACAAGCTAATAAAAAACTTGCCTTAACTGAACTCTTATAAGAAGAAAATTTTGAAATTTTTGGACTTTCTGAAACATATTATTCAAAAAAGACAAATTCTTAAACAATCAAATTCAAAATTATATTAGTTTCTAAAGCTTATTTATAAATCTTCAACAAGCTGGAGTTGGTATTTTTGTTCATCAAAAAATTTTCAAATATATTGCCAAGTCTTATAATTTCAATATACATATAATTGGTCTTGATTTTTACTTTAAAAATATATCAATCAGACTTATTCAAATATACTTTTCAACTTATAAAAAAAAACAAATTTGCAAAAAAGTTCAAAGTTAATTAATTTCTCTTACTCAAAATAACAAATACAATTAACCATTATAGGAGAACTAAATAGTGTTCTAAATCCAAAAATTGACAAATCACTTTCAAAAAAATCATCAATTTCTGAAAGTCAAATTATTCAATACCTAATTAGCTTTCAATTTAAAGATATCTTCTAAGTTTTTTATTCAAATACTTATAATTTTACTTTCAGTTATAATAATATACAAAGCTAAATTAATCAAATTTGGACCAATTTATCTATTATTAATATTGATTATACAGAAATTCTTATAACTAACATAATTAAATTAGATTACTATATTATAACTCTAGAAATCTCTATTATAATTAATAAACCTAAACCTCATATACAACACAAATGCAAACTCTATCTTTGGAAAAATTGTACTAAAGAAAATCTTGAAAACTATACTAATCAAACAACCAAAAATCTTCAACACTTAGATCCTAAAATCTTATCAATTGCAAATCTAAATTAACTTAATACTATGTAAAAAACTACAAAGCACTAATTGAAACTTCAACTAAATATATTTTTTTTAAAAAAATCAAAACAATTAAAAAAATTAAAGACTCACTTTCACCAAAACACTTTTCACTTTATTTCTATTATAAAAAATACAATTTCTTAAAAATTATATGGATTTAATTAACTTTAATACACTACTTACCAAATACCAAACCAAATACTTAAACTGCTCTTTTCAAACATTTTTACTCTCTTTGGCCCAAGTTAAAGAAGAATACCAACTTATTAAAACTGCACTTAATTATCAATATCAATAATTCATATATGATAAAATTAAAAGAAAAATAAAAGATTGAAACAAATCATTTAAAGAAACACCTAAACTTTTTTATAAAAAAATATTTAAAATGTATAACAATATTTATATTAATAGATTACTTCTTAACAATAATCTTTTTACAGAATATAGAAAATACTTAATGCAATTAAACATTACTTCATTAAATATTTTAAAACCAATTCTCTTGAAACTATTCTATTATTATTTGAATATTTCTTATTTTATAAACCACATCTTGAATTTGAAATCTATTATCAAAATCTTATTTATAATATATCTAAACAAGAATGGCAAAATCTAATCTCTGATCTATCTAATCAAAAAATAGCAGAACTTCTCAAAACCTGCTATAAATATATAAAATTTACTAGCTCTAAAGCACAAAACATTTTTAGACTTTTCTTAAACAAATGCTTTCAACTGCAGAAAATCCTCTTAGACTGGAAATCTTTTAATATTTTTTTAATTTCTAAAAAATCAAACTGGAATTATATACTAAATTGAGTTTAACTAATCTCAATACTAGAACCTTTCAAAAAGTTTTTACTAAAATATTTACAAACTAACTAGATAATATTATTTCAAGTCACAATCTTTTATTAAATTTAAACTTTACAACTACCAAAAACTTTTTAACTCATCTTTCTATACAAATCTTACATAATACAATTAAACATCACAAAGTCAATAATAAAGAAGTCTGGATTCTCTTCCATGATATGTCTAAGGCTTTTGATAAAATTAACATATTAAGGCCTCATAACATATGCAAAATAATAGAAATTCTTTCAACAGAGATCAACCTTATCACTGAACTACACTCTCATCACATTGCTAGAGTTATTACTGCTCATGGTCTTATTTCTCCAATACTAATCAATTCTGGTATTGAACAAGATAAAACCTATTCACCTCTACTATGAAAAATTTATTATGACCTTATACTCTCTTTTATTTACAAAAAATACAAAAACCATCTATTCAAAATTTTATGCCAATCTCCTTTTATATTATAACAAGTACAATACCTTTATCAATAATAATTCTACTATTGGCCTTTATAAATAATACTACCTGGCATTGTGAAATGCAAATGTAATGCAAAACATTATAAATAATACTTCTACATTATATAAACTTAATAATATAGAAATCAATGCTTTCAAATTTGACCTTCTTCATATCAAATACAAATTCTTATCAAACTTAACATCTTCTTTTATAATAAGCAATCAGCTTATTCTTTCTAGAAAACCTAAAAATGTAATATGCTATTTTGGTATTTTTTATGATGATGAAGGTTCTTTTATACCAACTCTTAATCAAATTTAAAATAAAATTGAAAACTTTTTTATTTTTATTTAACACAAAAAAGTAACATCCTATTAAATTTTAGTACTCATTAATCTAATTTTACAACCTTCTTTAAAATATTTACTTCAAATTATTTCAATTCATGCAAATACATAATTTAAATTTACCCATTTATTTACAATTCATACCAAAAAAATGCTATCACTAACCAAAAACACTAACAATATAATGCTTACTACTCTACTTATTTTAACTTACTATCCTTCAATAATATTATATAAAAAGTTAGTGCAACTAATACTGAACATATTTTTAATACACTACCAATTCTTTAAAATATTGGTATACAATGAATTAAAGACTGGCCAACTAAAACATAGTCTTCTCAACTCTTAACTAATATCTTAATTAATTACTACTATAAAACACAAAATTATATTTTACTCTTTTATCTTTCTCAATTTGCTTTAAATAATATCTTCTCTACAATTAATTTACAAATTTCTCTTTATCCTTCATTATTACTAAAAAACTCATACTATTTATGATATCCTTCCTCTTAATCTATCTATTACTACTATTAATAGTTTTAGAAACAACAAAATTATCTTCTTAGAACAAATTACAACTGCAGATAACAAAAATATTCTTCTATGGAACAATATATATTTATATACAAATAAATCAACTAAAGATCATTAACCACAATAGTTTACCCAAATTCTACAACTAAACTAATCTAATTCTATCAACCTAACTTGGCCTACTCAAAATCTATCTTTCACAAATCTTTTTTTTAATACAACCAAATTAATATTACTACACTTATCTTCAAACTTCTTCTCCTTTTATCAACTTTATTATATATATAATCAACTATTCTATATCTTTCATCAAACCACTCTTCAATAACTTTCTTTCTTCAAAATCTCTCTATCTACTTTAGGTCTCTTACAGCTTCTCTTAACTTCTAATTACTCTACACTAAACTACTATTCCTTCTATTTATCTTATAATCTAACCAATACATCAAATGACCAAACAGTCATTCAAATTGATTTTAAAGAAATCCTAGCTTTAATTAATATATATAATTCCACTTCCTCTCAACCACCTTCTTCATTACAACTACAAATAATTTTAACATCTTATAATGCTTAACTTATCTAACAACTCATCTATTTATCTATATATTAAAAACAATTAACTAATCTTAACTATCTTATTTTCTAACTTGATACAAATAAACTATATTTTTATACTAATGGATCAATTAAAAATCTTCAAATTCCAGATATAAAATCTGGTATAGGATGGATTTGCAAATATAATACATCAATAAAAAATTCAATGCAGCTATACAATCTTATCCTAACTCAATTCACACTGAACTTGAAGCAGTATTTTATCTTTTATTTGCAGCTTCATCTAATATTTCTTTAAATATCTATATCAATAACACAACTGCCATTAAAAATCTTGAATAACCTTTTATTTTCAAACTTATACAAACTATAAACTGGAATATTATTTACTATATTAATTATCTTAAACATGTCAAAAATATTACTGCTAGTTTTTATGAAATTAAATCACATTCTACAGACTTATTTTACAACCAAGCAGATTTTCTTACTAAACAAGAAACCTTAAAATCTATTATTAAACTTAATATTTTAAAATTCAATACTCCAAACCACTTCTTATAAAACAATCTTCTAATTCTCTTCAAAGTTTGCACCTTTATTAAAAACATTATAACTATTTAAGAAATTGCCAAATAGTCAAATTTAAAAATTTTTTTAAAATATTACTAATATTAAATAGGCTATCCTATTTAAAATTATCTCTTTTTCTGAAGATAACTTATCTAAATATTTCTTTCATATTAAAATTTTCACTAATAACTTACCTACTATGTAAAATCTTAATATTCACTATTCTTACCTTTATACTACACTATATTGTTCCTGCTGCACAAATATTGAAGATACTCTTTACTTGTTTTCATGCTCTAGCAATACTACAAATATTCTACAATTACTTGAAAACATTATACATAACACTCTTCAATCAATCTAAATTACTAATACAACCTTAATAACTCTATTAAATATTCTTCTAAATTTTATACTTAACTTCTCAAATCTTCAATACAAATATATTTTATATACTATTACTGAAACTTATTCTACTACTATATATGAGAACATCAAAACACTTATCAATAAACAAACAGATACTTTTCTACTCTACTTTTCAAACAATCTACTTAACTGGTATTACCAAAATCTTTGATCTATTCATAATATATATCAATACCAATGAAAAAACTTTTGCAACCTCACATCAAAATCCAAACATACCAAATCAGTCTACTAACTCTATTCAATCCTTCAAACAATACTAAAACTCTTTTTAATTTATAAATACCAAACCTTTAATTACAAAATGGCTTTTACAAATATACACTTTAATCACTTGCATAATTTAATATTCAAAAAATTACTTGAAGGTTTTCTCCAACCTATCCTAGCTAGAACCTAATTGGAAATAGTTAGCTATAGCACAACATAGAAAATAGGAGATGTAATGTCACATTAGGTGTCTAATTGTAACACAAATATAGTTTAGAAATCTTTAAATTTAGAACTTATATTTTTCTATATAATAAAGTTTCTAGTTGAGCATTATTTAATAAAAAAAAAAAGAAAAGTAAGTAGATTGGTAAGCATTATATTGTTAGTGTTTTTGGCTAGTGATAGCATTTTTTTGGTATAAATAGTAAATATATAGATAAATTTAGATTGTATATTTGCATAAATTAAAGTAATTTGAAGCAAATATTCTAAAAAAGGTTGTAAAATTAAATTAAAGAGTGCTGAAATTTGTGAGAATGTTACTTTTTTGTGTTAAATAAGAATAAAAAAGTTTTCAATTTTATTTTGAATTTGATTAAGGATTGGTATAGAAGAACATTTGCTATTATAAAAGATACCAAGATAGTATATTATATCTTAAGGTTTTTTAGGAAGAATAGGCTGATTGCTTATTATAAGAAAAGAAGTTGAGTTTGATGAGAATTTGGATTTGATATGAAGGAGGTCAGATTTGAAAGTGTTGATTTTGATATTATTAAGTTTATATTATATAAAAGTTTTATTTATAATGTTTTGCATTACATTTGCACTTTCATAATGTCAGATAGTATCATTCATAAAGACTAATAGTAAAATTATTATTGGAAAGAATGTTGTATTTGTTATAGTATTAATAGGAGATTGGCATGAAATTTTGAGTAGATGGTTTTTGTATTTTTTGTGAATAAAAGAGAGTATAAAGTTATAATAAATTTTCTATAGTAGAGATGAATAAGTTTCATCTTGTTTAATACCAGAGTTGATTGGTATTAGAGAAGTAAGACTATAAGCAGTAATTACTCTAGTAAAATAATAAGAGTATAGTTCAGTAATAAGGTTAATCTCTGTTAAGAGGATTTTTATTCTTTTATATATGTCCTAAAGTTTTAATATATTAATTTTATCAAAAGCCTTAGATATATTTTTGGAAGAGAATCCAGACTTCTTTAGTATTGACTTTGTAATATTCAATTGTATTATATAAAATTTGTATAGGAATATAAGTTTTTGGTAGCTGTAAAGTTTAAATTTGATAAGAGATTGTGACTTGAAATAATATTATCTAGTCAGTTTGTAAATATTTTAGTAAAGACTTTTTTGAAAGATACTATTATTAAGATTAGTCAAACTTGATTTAGTGTATAATTCTAGTTTTATTTTTTAGGAATTATAAAAATATTGAAAGGTTTTCAATCTAAGAGAATTTTCTGAAGTTGAAAATAATTGTTTAGAAAAAGTTAAAAAATGTTTTGTGCTTTAGAGCTAATGAATTTTTGTGTTTATAGCAGGTTTCAAGAGGTTCTGCTACTTTTTAATTAGGTAAATTAGAGATTAGGTTTTACTATTTTTGTTCAAATATATCATGAGTGAGATTTTGATAATGGATTTCAAATTCAGGATGTAGTTTATAAAGTAAGAAGTATTTGGATAATGATGAAATAGTTTTAAGAAGATTAGTTTTGAAATATTTAGTGAAGTAATGTTTAATTGCATTTAGTATTTTCTTTTATTCTGTAAGAAGATTATTGTTAAAAAGTAATTTATCAATATGAATATTATAATTTATCAATATGAATATTGTTGTATTTTTCAAGTATTTTTTTATAAAAAGTTTAGGTGTTTCTTTAACTAATTTGTTTTAATCTTCTATTTTTTCTATGATTTTATTATATAAAATTGTTGATATTGGTGATTAAATAAAGTTTTAATAAGTTGAAATTTTTCTTTAACTTAGGCCAAAGAGGATAAGAGTGTTTGAAAAAAGCAGTCTAAGTATTCAGTTTGGTATTTGGTAAGTAGTATATTAAAGTTGACTGAATCTATGTGATTTTTAAGAAATTGTATTTCTTTATAACAAAAATAAAGTAAAGAGTGTTTTGGTAATGGTTAGTTTTTAATTTCTTTAATTGTTTTGATTTTTTTAAAAAGTATGTGTTTAGTTAAAGCTTCAATTAGTGCTTTGTGAATTTTATTTTATGTAGTATTAAGTTAATTTTGATTTGCAATTGATAAGATTTTAGAAGCTAAAAAATAAAGATTTTTGGTTATTTGATCAGTATAGTTTTTAAGATTTTCTTTAGTGCAATTTTTCTAAAGAAAGACTTTGCATTTGTGTTGTTTATGAGATTTATGTTTATTAATTATAATGAGATTTCTAAAATTATAATGTGGTAATCTAATTTGATTATATTGATTATGAGAATTTCTGTATAGTCAATGTTAGTAATAGATAAATTGACTTAAATTTGATCAATTTAGCTTTATATATTATTATAACTGAAAGTAAAACTATAAGTATTTGAATAGAAAAATTAAAAAATATCTTTAAATTGAAAGCAAATTAAATATTGAATAATTTGACTTTTAGAAATTGATAATTTATTGAGTGTGATCTGTTAATTTTTGGATTTGAAATACTGTTTAGGTCTTCTAAAATGATTAATTTGTATTTGTTATTTTGAGTAAAGAAAATTAAATAATTTTGAACTTCTTTTGAAGTTGTTTTTCTTATAAGTTGAAAAGTATATTTGAATAAGCCTGATTAATATATTTTTAAAATGAAAATCAAGACCAATTATATGTTTATAGAAATTATGAGACTTGGCAATATATTTGGAGATTTTTTGATAAATAAAAATACAGACTTTGACTTGATGAGAATTTGTGAATAAGTTCCAGAAACTAACATAGTTTTGAATTTGATTGTTTAAGAATTTGCCTTCTTTGAATAATAGATATGTTTCAGAAAATCCAAAAATTTCAAAATTTTCTTCTTATAAGAGTTCAGTTAAGACAAGTTTTTTATTAGCTTATAAGAGTTTATTAATATTTATTGAGCTAATTTTAATTAAAAGAGAAATATGTTTAAATAAAGTTATTGATAAGGTAGTTAAAAGATGGTGTAAAAGTGTTTGGATTAGGTAATTGATCAAATATAAAGAAAGAGGCAGAGTTTGTATTAGCTATTTTCTAGTTAAAAATAGATAGTAAAGATAGATGGCTGTATGTTTTGTAAAAAGAAGAATCTATTGTAATATAATTTAATAATGTTTGTTCTATAGCATTTAAGTAAACATGTGTTTCTGTTTTGTTAAAGTTTATAGATATTTTTATTGAACTAAAAAAAAGATTGTGATATAAGTGTTGAATAAAATTATCAAGTGTAACAGATTTCAGTATTTGAGATAAGTTGTGAAATTTGTTGTAGCATTTGTCTACCTCTGTAGAAGTTGAAGCATTGAAAATAGAAATAGTACTTGTAATGTCTTCTATAAATCACTTACTGTTTTAAGCTTGGCTTGTACAGCTATAACAGATACTATAACCTGCCTTGTATATTGGGTCTGGTCATCATAATTATGATTCTTCACTACAATAGGCTTTACTGTTTGCCTACTATTATCATTCTTCTCTAAGAATAGCCCACAATTCTTAGAGAACATTATAATCTTAAAAGTAGCACTTGCTTTAATGTTTTCTGTAAAAGAACTTATTGAAAGAAGTTTTTTAGTCTTGCATGATATAGACAAGTGTTTTTTTTTAAAAAGTAGAATTGTCAAAATTATTATTCTGACTAGTAAATAGAGTTGGATTTTCTTTCCAGCTTCAGGTTCATTTTAGTTTTGTATAAAGAGCACATTATTATATTGAATAGAGATAGAGATGTTAAGATGTTTAATTATAAAACTTTCTGCTTCTGGATAGTAAGTTTTGTCATAGTTGATTCTAGTTTGTTTGCAAGATACTTTAAATTAAAAATGAATTTTATAGTAAGTGATTATATAAGCTAATGTATGTATATCAGTAGTAGAGTCTATAATTTTTTCAAGAACTTTCTCTTTATATAACTCTAGAATTCCATCATTTTTAGCTGCTGTTTGTAGATATTTTTTTAGATATTAGTAAAAATAATTTGTTTTGGCCATTTTACTATTAATATTGTTAAGTAATGTAAAGCTTTTTTTAGTTGATGTGGCTAATTTTTTTAACTTAGTTATAGATATTGGTTTTGAAAAAGTTGCTATTCAGGGATTCAGAACATCATATAGCAGACTTGATAAAGTATAAGTTATCTCATAAGTTCAGTAACATGTAGGGGCTATATGTCATCCAATAATCTTCACAGAATGATAACTCTAGCCTTTAAAAAATGTGACAGATCCTAAAGGTGTCTAAGGACTTTCAAAATAGTGAAGATAGATAAAAAAAAAAAAAAAAAGTTGTTGCTAGTTGTTGATTAAGTTAAAATAATTTAGTTTCTAAAGAAGTATATTTCTATTCTTTTGAATTAGATTCTAATACTGGTTGAGATTTAAATAATTGAGAAAAGTAAAATTAGGAAATATTTTCAAGATTGTGTTCTATGTTATCTGAAAATAAGTTATATAATTTGTTATAATATTTATAAAAGTAATGAAGTGCTATTTTAAAGGTAGCTTTGGAGTACTTGAAGTGAAGATAAGGTATTTAGAAGAAAATAAGTTTCTTATAACAGTTTCTTGCAATCTTTAACAAATTTTTAAGATATTAACATTTTAATGTAGTTGCTTAGTTAATTTTTTCAAATTGAATTTTGTATTTTTCAAAAACTTTTGGAACCAGGTTTCATAAGTTTTGGTATAAGTTTAAGTAAAGGAATTTTGAAATCATTTCCAAATTTTTTTGCAAAAATGTTTAGCTTTACTTTGATGTTGAATCTGTTGTTATTTTGAATATCAAATAGTAGCTTATCTATATCATAATCGATATCAAATTTAAAATAAAGTGTAAAGGTTTGATAACATGTTTTTTTATAAATTATTCAAAGTTAATTGTTTTGTAAGTGTGGTTTAGATATAAGTATAGATGTTATATTAATGGCAACTTTTTGCTGTTGTTTGTTGAGTATTGTAAGATAGAATAGTGTAATTGAAAGATGTATAAATAGTCTAGTTGAGTAAATAGTACTGTTGTAAATTTAGCAAATAAGCCTTTGAGAGTTTTAACTAAAACTTTAAAAGGAATAGAATTTGATTGATCAAATTCAGGATTAGCTACAAGAATAAAGTTAATTAAGAATTATGATTTAGTGTTATCTATTTTGTTAAATATATAATTAAATAAGTATTTTGTAGAAGGTTTGTTGTTAAGTTTTGTGTTAGTTAGTTCAGTAGAAATTTCTTGTTCTAGATTGAAGTTTATAGGATGTGATTTTAAAAGTAAGAAGACTTGTAATGCTAATAGTATGCTCAATTTACTGTATTTTTGCATTTTAGAAGTAATTGGATAGTTTAAAAACCAGGTATAGTTATTTGTTATATCACATTTTTGTAAAGTTTTTTTTTCTTTTTCTTTTATTTAGTCTTTTAGTTTTAAATTGTTATTGTTTTGTTTTTTTTGTGTTTGGTTATTATCTTTGAATTCATTATTTGTTTTAGATTTTTTTGGCAATTTTGCAATAAATTTCTTGAAAAATATATATTTTTCTTCTGCTAATAATTGTCAGTATTTGATTTTATAGTAAAGATTGTGCTATTCTCAGTTTATAAGTTTTAAAGAAGTTGGATATTTAAGTTTGAGCATATGAATACAGTGTGTATAGATAGAAAAGCTTTCTTTACTATTTGTAAAAGTTAAAGCTTTAGGATCTAAAGAGTGTTTGTTATTTTGAGAATGATATAAAATATATTCTTAGTTTTGCATATAATGCATATATATGCATGATGTAAAAATAGTTTAAAAGAAATAGTCTTAGTTGAGGTTTTCCTAATATCACTACAGAAAGTAGAAAATAGGTAAGTAATCTCATATTTAGATTGAAATTTGGATCTTAAGAGACTTTTAAAAGATTTGAATAGTTTGATATTAAAATCAATTTTCATGAAGTTAGATGAACCTGAAGTGTTTTCTAAAATAGGTTGAGAAAATAATGAATAGTAATATGTTGTGAAATGAAATAAGTATGGTATTTTTTACAAAGACAGGTAGTAATAGTGGGTTCAGTAGAGCTTACAAAGAAATGAAAGCTATTTTGTAAGTCATATATTATCTATTAGTATTCTGATACATGATAATTCTATCATTGATGGGCCTAACAAATATATTATTAATTTTAAAATCATCCAACTCTTTAATTATCTTGGTATTACATTTTTATCTAACCCATTATATAATATTCCATATACTGTTCAAGAAGGATTCATTTTACTTAAATCATTACTTTTATCATATCCAAAATACTCAACTTTCAAAAAACAACTTAGATACTATTGTATTCTTTACTTAGACCAACTAACTACATTTGACAACTTATGCCTTTTAGACTGGAAACATATACGTATCTACATGTATAAATAAAATTCCTAAAGGCAAACAACCACTCTGGTTTAATTATCTAGAAGACCAAACTACAAGTTATTCATACAATTGCACTTTCTACCAACATTTACACTTATCTAATACAAACTACTATAGTTATTCAACTAAATACTTTTTCTCTAAGGAAAAAACCATGGCTTATTACAGTACTTGATTATCAAATTATTACTGGCAAAGCCTGAAGACAGCTCTTTTTTTTAGGAACCATCCTTAAATATGAAGAGTACAGTAAGATTGAAACAATATTGAAGAGTTGGCATACTAGTTAGTATGGAAAAAGCTTGATAAAGTAAATAAAGGCAAGATTATGAAACTCGAGTTAAACAAAATACTAGTTGGAAAAACTGAAGCAAATAAGGTTAAACACCATAAGTCATGTATATATGGCTTAGCAATGGAAAGTATGTTTAAGAAATTATATGCAAAACAAGTATTATGAAGAGGTACAAAACATTTAGTGAAACTATATATCAAGATTGTAAAAGAAATGTTTAGAGAAGAAATATAGTGGAGAAGATACAAAACAGTAGCCAAATAGGAAGATGAGAATGGAATAACTTCTAAGATGAAGAAATGCAGGATGAAGAAAAATAAAGATGAAAGCTATAGTTCAAAGAGAATTAAAAGTAGAAGAGACAACAAGAAAAGTATAATAAGTAAGATAAAAGTTGTAAAGATAAAGTGAGAGAAGCAGAATGTGTTCAGCTATTCAATAAAGAGATAGATAAACTAGTCAGAATGGAACAAATCCATTCTAGTTTAGTTTTTAACAGAGCTAACAAGGTCTTCCAGTTTAGGCATAAACTGGTATGACAAGTTACATTTGAGTGTAATTTCTGTACTTGGGTAATACTAGGCTTGCAATTTCAAAATGTCGATTACTAGAAATAGTTAATGTTTTAAATAGTAAAATTTTGTATTTGAGTTCTGACAAGACTGTTAAAGAACAAAAAAAAAATAATAAAAAAAAAAATTTACAAAAAAGAATGTAGTTGTTATAATAAAGGAGTTTATAAATAAAGTATTATTAATAACTAAAATAGATTTAAAAGTATAAATATGATGACCTAGTGAAGTAAATAGGTTGTCAATCCTCAAGTGGAGGTTTAGTGTTCAAATTCCAGTGATGAAGAAAATTTTAATTTTTTTTATATTATGATTAACTGTCTATTGTAATTAGTTGGAATAAGATACCTGTAACTATGTTATACTAGAATAGCTAAAAGGTCTAGACACTCATACAACATTGTACAAAGAAACACAAACCAGTACCAGGTAGTGTGAACCCAAAATAAGTCTTTAGATCATGTAAATTATAGGAACTAGGTAGAAAGATGGAAGCCTACTTGGAAGACTCAAATAGAGAGATAACTTGAATTTTTGATAGTGCTACTATAAAAACTAGACTTATGAAACAGAGCTAGAACTTGTGAAACTGGGCAAATGTGCTAGTTTTTGAGGAGGAACTGAATGAACCAACCAGGCTACTGAAATTTTTAGATTTTAAAAAAAAATGTTACATGCTGGCAAACATGTAAACCAGAGATATATAGTTATGATATAACTTTCTAAACTATCTAGACTGGCAGCTTGATAAAACTTGAATTGAATAACAAAGTAGTAAGAATATGTTGTGAAGTTAGTACCAAGATTGGGATGAACTCTACAAGAGTATAGTGGTTTAATAGTATGCTCTAACTGTCAGTGTTGCTCTCAGCCATAGTAATACTGGGTCAGCTATAAAAATAGTATACTGAAAATTCTAGAAGGTTTAGTACAAGGTCAAAGTTTTCAAAAAACTGCTTTAAAGACTTAGTGGCTATAGCATATTTTCACTGACATTAGCCAGAGTTATTAGTAAACAGAGGTAGATGAGTGAATACAAAAACTAAAGTATTTAAATAGGGAACCTACAAGCAGATTTTAGATATAATAACTAATGTAGAACTTTTAGGAAGACTACTTAAATTATATAATAACTAGTTGTATATATTTTTTATGATTGCTCTCTGTAATTGTAATACAACTATTAGCCAAATATACTATTAATAAAATCCTAGGTCACAAGTACTTACCTTAATATTTAATAATAAAAAAATAGATTTAGAAGTGTTAACTTGAATATTAACTATAAAATAAAATAATTTAGCTATAAATAATATGCATTTAAGTTTAAATATAATAAAGCAACCTAAAAAATGTTAATTCTTTGAAAGGAATCCATGACAATGAATAAATATTTTCATCCTGAAGAATCTTTTTTATAGGGTCATCAGCG
>CAJVQA010001686.1:0-24508 GCA_910591915.1 Cetraspora pellucida
ACTTTCGTACAATACTTTGGTAATGATTAAGACCTCTTTTTGTCTTATATTTTATTCCACAAATTTCACACTTAAACTCTTGTAAAGTATAGTTAGTAATTAAAACTTTTGGTTTAATAAAAATATATGAGTGTGAACACGAATTATTAGTCATGTTAAATCTACTGTATATTAAAAAATAAATTAGTTTTAGAATATTATATATAATATTGTATAAAGTTTATTCTTACTTGGCTTAATCCCAAAAAAAAGCAATTAGTTTTGAGGTCGGGCAATTGGTTTGACATGCCTTTAATATAGAAAATTTTTGTTTTGTAAATCGTTTAAAATAAAAAATAATTAGCTAATAACTGATTTTGGAATACAAATTAATTAGCTGATATATAATTTAGAGTTCTAAAAAAAGGCCCAATTCCAAAAATCGGAGCATATGTTGTTAAAAAAAGCTATATCTATATTGATGTATTGATAGAAAGCTTGTATTTCTTTATGCCAAACCTTTCTTTAATAGCTTTGTGTAGGTTTATCTAATCTATTTTGTTCTACTTCTATATGCTAATTTTGCTTATTAAAGTTCGTCAGAGATTGGTTTTCTCACTGTTGCTTGTTGCTACTCTCATTTATTTTTATTTCTAAGTTGGTCAGCTGTATTTCTATGTTTTCTAACTTTTCTTTTAGTGCCCTATGTATTGCTTACTTGTGTGTTTTAGTGTTATTTTATGTTTTTGCTTCCTCTGAATTTTGGTTGAGTGATCTATAGGAGAGAGTTCATAAATGAAAAAAAATTTTATTATAATTTTTTTATACTCTAATTTTAATATTAATTCTACTGTGAGATATGATGACTTAGTAAAATAGATAAGTTGTTAACTCTTCAAGTGGTAGATTAGGTGTTCAAATCCTATTAATAATAAAAATTTGAATAATTACTTATATAATACATGTATTATAGTAACTGTTTTCAACTATTGGGTTAAGATACCTGTAATAGCAGTTACACTAGCATAACTGACAGATTATAAGTCATTTGTATAAGTATGATATTATATAAAGAAATGCAAACTAGTATTAAGTAATACAAACTCTAGATAAGTTCTTATAATTATATAAATCTGTTAAAATTAAAAAATAAAAAGTTTATTTAGAAAAGATCTGAGTAAAGAAGTAATGTATATCTTTAATGATGTTATTATAAAAGCTAGTCTTATAAGATAGTTACTAATATTAAAGTACCTAATAGTTAAAAAACCTCTAAATTAAAAGTTTTAAAGATACCACCAATTAGATCATTAGGACAGACTAAAAAAAAAGAATATTAGACTAATCTGATACTAATAGACTGATTGTAATTTTATATACCTATTTGGATTAGAAGTTTGAAAAACAGATAGAAGTATATTAAAGTATCTTGTATATACTATAAAGTAGATGCTAAAGTCTGAATGAACTTTATAAGAGCACAATAGTTTAATAATTAACTCTAATTATAAGTATTAGTTTTAATATAGTAATATTAGATTAGCTATAAAAATAGGTATATAAGGTTTTAGAAAATTTATCTCAAGGATAAAATAGTCTTAAGATTAAGATGATAATTTAGTCAAAATCCAGTAATGTTAATACAGATGCAGGTTCAAAAGATTTAAAATAGAACACTCAAACAGAAATATTAAATATAACAATTAGTAAGAACTTTTGAACAGACTTCTTAAGAATAAAAGGTATTATATTAAAATTATATATAAACTTAATTGTAATTTTTTTTTATATTTAATTTTATAAAACATCATATTGAATAAACTAATATTAATTTATAAAAAAAATTTGTAGAACATGTCTTTCTGATTTTAATAATAGTAAAATTATTAAATTTGATTAAAAACTTAGTAAGGTATAACTTTTTAAAAATTAGGTATAAAAATTATTAATTAAATTAACTTATAGGGTTATATAAATTAACCAATTAAATTTAGCTAATTTAGCAATCTTATGTTATTTTAGAAAATTTTAAGCTAATCCAAAAAAACTTTTATAATATATACAAGTATATATTTTTTAAATATAATAATAGTTCAAAATTTTATCATAATAAATAAATTATTATATTTATATTTTGTAAAATTTTAATAAAAATTAAAAAAGTTTTATTAGTTGCATCTGTTGATTTTATATGAAAATTCTAAAAAACATATAAAACTATATAAAAAATAATCTATATACCCCTACTCTTAAATAAGTAATATAAAAAAATTATATGTATAGCTAATTATACACTCTTCTTGTAATGGTTTATAAAATCACATTATTAAATAAGTTGTTAATAAAAGTTAAAAGACCAAAAAAATCATATTAACAAAAAAAAATACTAATTCTGCTTGTAATTTAATCCTAATATTATTTTTAAACTTTTTATAATATCTTAAAATTTTATTAAGATAATCCCTGTTATGTAACTAAGAAAAATATTCTTCTCACACTTTTACTATATGCCAATTTTAATTTTATTTTAATCTAACTTAATCTATTCTAATTTCTATTATATACATAATTTTACTATAGGCACGATTTAGATTTTCTCTTTTAAATTTTTAAAAAAATTATTTAAAATAAAAATTGAAAATTAACTATTTTTCTTAAAAATTCAATTAAATATATTAATATAATACTGTATTTTTTATATATTAAACAAGTTTACTTAGAGTATAAAGTTAGAATCAATTAATAAAATTTTAAGAATCATAGTATTCTATAGTATTTTTTTTATTACCTGTATATATTTAAACTCAACTAGTTCGCAAACTTCAAACTGAATTCGGATCAAACTCAAACGTGATTAAAAGTTTAAAACATTAAAGTTTGAGTCTGATTTGTAAATCAAACCAGACTCAAATTTAACAAAAGTTTGGTCCGGTCCAGTTCGATAGGAGCACTAGTTACAAGCAATTCTTGCAAGAAAATATAAGTTATGATCCTTGATATATTGGTTATATGTAATTCGTTTATAGAACCTTATGTTTTATTACTGCAATTTATTGCACAATGAAATAAATTTAAAATTCTAAATAACCATAAAGTAACTCACCACTTAATAGAATTGTATAATTTACTTGTGAAGTTAAATATATTATTAGAAATCGAATCAGGTTATTTAGACATTAGAACATAATAAAGAAATGCATTAAGAAATTGTAAAGTAACATAATATATCACATATAATGATAAGTAAATATATATATATTAAGAATCATCTAAATATTGCGCAAACAACGTGACAAAACACAAATATTCGTCAGGTATCTTTAAATGCTATATCATACTGGACCTTTTTAATATTTATTCCTATTTGCACACCCAGGTCTTTTAATATTTATTCTTATTTGTATATCCGAGTCTTTGACAGTTTATTAAAATTTTATCCTATGTTATAGACCCGGGTATAATAAAGTACCTGTACTAGTGGATCTGATATCTGGAAGGATCTTGTATACAGCAGTTTTACGGTACGTACGTAAAGATTGGGAATCAATAAAAATTAGTCACCTCATTGTTTAATGAGTGAGCATATAATGGAAAAAGTTGCCTATTAGCTATAATATTATATAAAGAATATATTTTACACTAAATATTGTAAAATCAATCTTTATTTTAATGCAAGATCAAAATTAATATAAGCTTATATATATATATATTTTCGTCGAAAGATACAAATGCAGTATTGATCATAATACGTATAATAGTAAAGTAATCAATAACGTCCAATTTTTAAAATATCGATATCGATATAATACGATATAATATTGATATATATTGATTGTACATATGCTATTTATATTCTTTGATAACGATATGAAAATGAAATTTAATGCCGCATTGTATATTATAATCATATACATTGGTTGATTAGATGAAGGCAATGATATTTGTTGTTATTTGTTATTAAGAAAAATAAAATAATACGTAATAATAGCATACATCTTTTAATAAGGAAAATAAAAAATAAAAATAATAACATACATCTTTAATAAACGAGTTGGTAGCTCATCTTGTAGAAATTCAAGGAACTTGACTTTTTTTACGTTCGGAATTAACTGAGAAATTGATTTAACTATTACAGCATAAATGCATTGTAAAATATATACCTTGATTCAGATAATTTATCATAAGCTCTTTTGCGCATAGAATTGCTTTTTCGAGATATCCATTGGTAGCACAATTATCAAGGAATTCATAACGATAAATTTTTTTGAATAATGTTGGTGAAACATCTTACCAGAATTTAGATGCTACAAATGATTCAAAGGTCTACGTCAAATATATTGTAAAATTCGCTAAACGGAAAGAAAAAAGATTTGTTTTTGTTTTCTTTTTTTTTTTTTTTATAAACTAATAATGACAAAGACCAAAGGTGTTAGAAAGACCAATACCGTAGGTAGTAGACCAGGTTTGGCTAAACCCAATATCCAAGAAACTTTAGTCAAAAATAGTGTTAGTGACAAACCTGTAAAAAAAGATCATGAAGAGAAAGAAGTTAAAGGCGATGAAATTAAGAATCTTAAAGAAACCGTTCAAAAAAACGGAAAAGAAAAAGACACTTCCAAAGTTTTAGGAAACGATAAACAAAAAAAGACTATCTTAGCTGTTAAACTTGAGCAAGAAGATCAAACCACTTCAAAACCAAAACCGTTAACCATTACTACCAATGCTAATACAATCACTTCAACGCCAGTATTAACGTTTACAAAACGTAAAAACGGTTTATCTGATGATACCTTAAAGATTAAACGTAAACTTTCTTTCGAACAGCAGCAAAAGGTTTCTAATAATATTCCCCTGACTCCCGACGAGTTATCACCTACTTCTCCGACAGCTGACGCAAATTTAAGACGTGGTACAAAGCGTATTCGTAGTTCTACATCAAACTTTGCGGATCCACCCATAGAATCTTCACCTGTCATTTTGTTATTTGAATTTGTAAATCGTCTTCCATCCGATCCGAGACGTTTGTCTCGTGAAGAACTACTAAGAGCTGGAACTTGGATGTTTGATACATTGCTAACGAAGTCTTTTTCAAGACCTTTCGTTAATCCTGTATCTGAAGATGCTTTATTATATCGTAGTGTTATTTCACGCTTAATGGATTTAACTACAGCCGAGAAAAGATTATGGGCTGGAAAATATAAGGATCTTAAAAATTTGTACACCGACGTTGCACAAATCCTGTCGAATGCTTTTACTTTTCATAATGAAGGTGAAATTTATGAAGAGGCAAGACAAATGTGCGATTACTTTGTAAAACAATTATATCCTCAATTAACGTATGTATATTATTATTATTATTATTATTATTATTATTATTATTCATTAATATAATTGATATTCACTTAATAATTTTAATTCCAGTAAGTTGGTCTTTGGTGATGATTCATTACGCATGAATGAGCTGATGCCTTTACCTCACGAAGAAATTTTTACTATACCCACTTTTTCATTTGAGAATCTCAAAAGTTCAAAGTAATTTCCATTATTTTATTAAAATTGATTTAAAATCTTTCATTCACGTAATAATAATATATATATATATTACATATTTCTTTGTTAGGTCAATATATGTTGTTCCAACAATGAATTACAAAAGGATGCAAACTAATCCACAAGCAATAAAAAAATCAATTCCATCTGAAGTACTTGATCGACTTCTTAATTTCAATCATGGGGTGCTGGAATACTTTAAAGATGGGACTAAACCATCAACTCCTAAGCTCAATATATCATCTACTACAAGAGATTATCTTCGCATTTACATTACTAAAGGTGTGACCATGATGACCGAATGTATAGATAATCCTAATTCTATTGTAGTAATAATGGGAAATATGAAATTCATCCGTAAAGAGAAACGTTTTCGCTTTGATGCTCTATTTGCAAGACCATTCGGAAAAACTCATGATTTGGATACTTTTGAATTTCCCGATTTGAATGATGCCAAAGGATGGGTTCGATGTGCGATTTTAGCTCGACGTGATAATATTGAATTATCAATGGCGACTCATTGGTTTGCTAATAAGCTATTACCGTTTAGTACGACCAAATTTGATGAAAGTACTCTTACACCTGAATTTCACGAGGCTTACATCGAATCTCTTTGGCGTGATAAGCCAAATATAAAAGTTGATCCATCTATGAAATTTTATTCAAAAGATCATGAAGATTCATTTATAAAATCAAAAGATCATGAAGATTCATTTATAAAATCAAAAGATCATGAAGATTCATTTGTAAAATCAAAAGATCTTGAAGATTCATTTGTAAAATCAAAAGATCTTGAAGATTCATTTGTAAAATCAAAAGATCTTGAAGATTCATTTGTAAAATTAAAAGATCATAAAGATTTATCCATAAAATCAAAAGACCATAAAGATTTATCCATAAAATCAAAAGATCATGAAGAACCACTTTTAAAATCAAAACATCATGGAGAATCACTTACAAAATTAAAGCATCATGGAGAATCACTTACAAAATTAAAGCATCATGAAGAATCATTTGCAAAATTAAAGCATCATGAAGAATCATTTGCAAAATTAAAACATCGTGAAGAATCATCTGCAAAATTAAAACATCGTGAAGAATCATCTGCAAAATTAAAACATTATGGAGGATCACATGTAAAATCAAAGGGACATGAAAGAATGCATGTAAAAGCATCAAAATATCAAGAAGCATCGGAAATTGATGTATTTTCAACTGGACAACCATCTCCTCCGGAGCAAATTGCATCATCTAATCATAAATCAGTATCTGAAAAAGTAATAACGGTAGAACAAGTAATATCACTTGAAAAAATTTCATCCGTCAAACCAAAAATCATACATGATGATCTTAATAATGAACCGAATATTCAGATTAAACAAGAGCCAAACGATGACGTAGTGGTTAATGACGAAAAAGAAAAAATGGCATTACCGAAAAAAACCAAACGACCCAGAAGATCAAACCGAGAAACATACGCATATTTAAACATGTTGCCTAAACGACGTACAAGACAACAATCACAATCTGAGTGGAATTTGCCACATGATTTATTACCTCAAGTCACTCGACAATCATCGCAACCTAAACGTCGAAAATCAGGAAAACCAATAGAACGTGAAAACCCCGTAATAACAAAATCAACCGAACCTGAAGTGACTAAACCTCAAAATCAAGTAACATCAATTGTATCGCATAAAAGGGGACCATATAAACCAAGAAAAATCGGTATAAAGAATGCAACAATTAGGCGATCTGCACGCCAAGCTAATAGAAAAGAAAGAACGGTAACCTCAAATGATAGTGAAAAGGGAAGCATTAAACGAGAAAAAGTTTATATTAAACAAGAATTTGAAGACGGACAGAATTTAATGGTGATTGAAGAAAGAGCAGTTAATGAATGTCCAATGGAAATAGTTCAACTAGTCGACCAAGAATCAGATGGACAAGAAATACCTTTATTCTTGGCGGAAGAAGTTGAATCATTTAATGAAAATAATGATTTAGAGAATGAAAATAATGATTTAGAGACACCAAATCAACAATCGGCACCAGAACCTAAGGGTATATGGTATAATATTAAAAATGGTAAATTCCCGTTATACTTATCATATTCTATTATTAAATTTTAGGTTTGATATTAACAATTTTCTTAAAATTAGCGATTTCCGGATGGGTACCTTTCGGTAGTAGGAATGCATAATTGAAAATGTCACATTGCATATTTTACGGTTTAGTAAATAGTTTTTTAGAGTTTATTTTTGACAACTTGTAGTATTTGCTTCATCACCGAGATCATTCTTGTGGCGTATCATTTCGACGCAGAAATTTTGGAGTTTTTGGAGTTTTTTGGGGGCAGATGGGTAACAAGCAAAATGTTTGAAAGTATTAATAGTTTATTATATATATAAATATCTGGAAATGATGCCACGACTATTAAAAGAATGACTTTATTTTTTTTTTTTTGTGTATGTGTTGATGCAATGATTGTTCGAGTAAATCTAGTAAATCGAAAATTGATAAACAGGAATACTATTGAATTATACGCATGAAAATTAACAGAAATGTTTTTACAGTAATAAGATTTTACCATGGCGATTCTCCGGAGCAAGTCGTGTAGGCATTATGTAATGTAGGTCGGAACGTCTGAGCAGGATATAATGATAAACATACCTTCACTTAAGTGCTGCCAAAATGATATATCGTGCTTTAATTATATCGACATGGTATAACAGCAATTGAAATCCTGATGTGTGTCGGGTGAATCAGACTAATAGTCAATAATATACTTAAAAAACCCCCGATGTGCCCTTGTCCCTTGGCAGCACTCATTTCTAGTTTGATTAGCAAATCATTGCATAGGTACTACTATACATGTCATATAAACTATTTCGAAAGTATTTCAGCATTGATTTTTGATATGAAATGTGAGTTATTTCAGAAATAACTCTGAAATTATATCCAATATACTTTCGAAATAGTTTCTACAACATGTATAGGTCCCATCTAAGACATGCCTGTTCTAGAAATGTCTTGTTTAGGAAAGCCTTTGGAGTATGTTCAAAATCCTGAATCATAGAAAAAATTAACACCACTCACTGTTTTAAGTATTATTATTATTATGCTTTTCGATGTACTTGAAGCAGTTTAAAATTACTGATAGTAATAAAGTTTAAGGTTATAATGATTAGTGACAGATGTGAAAAGCAGTAAAAATGTTAGAAACACCGTTAGTTCTGTTATTAGCAAAACTTTCATCGATTTATCAAATCAGATAGACATCTTATCCTTACTCATATACTTTCTATAAAGAAAAGTTTCAAATATTCAAATGATTTGAATTTCTCTTGTTATTCTTTAGACCCTGCCGTTGTGATGTCATGTTCAAAGTTAACATTGACAAGATTATATACGTGTGTTCTATGTTCTTGACCTCATGTAATAAGATATTAATTAAAAAACTACATAATATGAACCTTTTTTTATTAAAATATGAGTTTGTCTTTTGTTAGTTAAAACTTTTATTTATTTCTTTATACATGTAATTATTAAGAAAAACTGTCAAATAAACCAGTGCTCTTTTCAACCTAAATATAAATTTAGATTCGTAATTTTTGTTCATTATAACTTAAATACAACAAACTTTGGATTAAAATAATAAATCTTAACATTAAGCTTTATTTATATAAAAATTTGCTGGCGAGGCAAGTTTTTTTTAGCTCGCCTCGATAGCTTGCCAACCATCCTATAAAAAAATACAAGATAAAAATGTGTATATATGTTAATTGACCAATTTTGGTTTAGAAAACTTCGTTATTTACAAAGCTAGTACTGTACTGTATTATCGATAAATCAAATACGATATTATTAACTATATAAATTTATTTATTATTATGTATTAAAAATTTGTTAATCTAAGAACCGAAATTGAAATGGTTCTCTTGTAAGTGATCAAAAACTGTATTAAGAATATATGAAGGGGTGTCAGTAGAAACCAAGTTTTTTAAAAATTTAAAGTAAAATATCTCAACAACTATTAAACTAAACTTGGTAACTTTATCTTTTATCAAGTTTGGTTTAATAATTATTGAGATATTTTACTTTAAAGTTTAAAAAAAATTTACTTAAAAACAATTTGCTTGACCCCCCATATTTTTGGAAGCCTTTTTAATTAGAGACAGACAAGGTAATAATGAAAGTAATAGTTACTTATTTTTTACTCCGCTGATCAGCAGGGATGCACAAGTCTAGTTCAGTCCGTCAATCTATTAAGGTTTTCAGTCCAGTCTCATAGACAGAAGTTTGTCTGATTGGCTAATAAATTCAATTTAATTTTACTCATAATGAAATAAAAAAAAATTATATATATAAGGTTTCAATAGAGCTATAGCACTCCATAGCCAAAAATAAGATCTAATTCTCGTCTGTTTAAAAAAGTTAGTATAGTGATAACTTCTCAAAATCTTCAAAATCTGATAAAATTAACTTATTACAAAGCTAATTTTTTTAAACGGATGAGAATTAACATCTGCCTATGAAGTCCAGTCTCGGTCCCAATAATGGTCCTTAATTATTATTTAATCTTATTGGCTAGTGGAGAAAATAAAATTATATAACGTGGATAATCTGAAAATAAAAATTAGTTGAATTATTCATGACCAGTTAGCCATAAGACTGGTTAAAAAGACCGATCCTTATTCTCATAATTATTTATTTATTATTACTTACTACGCAATCTAAAAAGAAATAATCAGAAATAATAGGTATGTAATATGTTACTAAACTTCCCATCTCTACTTTCAATAGTTGTGATGCCGAATCGTGAATCGCCGGGATCACCACAACCCCGATAGCTCCGCTATTTTCGGCCCCATCTATCTCTCTGACAACGAAGGAATCTAATAATCAATATCTTTTAGTATTGCTATAAAATGTTTATAACCTTTTAATACCTATATTATACTGCCTATTGGATTCTTCCAATTTTTGCATTGAAAAACAGAAACTATGTCGCGAGAACGCGCGTGAACATCCACCTCTTCGTCATTTTTACCAATATATAAACAATAATATGAGTATATAATCATAAACCAAGTATGTATTCTAATTTGTCATTAATTCCCCAGGGTGGAACCGATTGCGGGAACATTGGAAACCAAAAGAAGAACGGTCAACTGTCAAAACAGTTGGACACGGTGCGCTTTCAATTCGTTTGAACCAATGTGAACATTCTTTCAAATACACATTTATTAGACAAACACTCAATAAGAAAAATCCCTCTATATAGTCAACTTCAGATCCAAGATTCCTCAACAACTCAACTACGACGATAGCATAGTGTTGACGATAGACATTTTCTTTTTGAAAATTTTGGTATTAGGCAATACAAAATAAATTAACTGGTTTTCATATCCTGCCGGGTCCGAAAATAAAAAAATTCAAAATTTTTTATGCCGCAGCAAGTAGATAGCCAATCAAATTGCATTATTTCATAACACGTAAAATTGGTAAAATTAGACTTTAACGAAAGTAGTGTCACCATCGAATGGGAGATCATGCTGAGTTAACTATGTAAGAGAGTTGCGGTGCATGATGACAAATTAAGAAACTCAGATTTTACATGATTAGTAGGCATTTATTATATAAGGTCGCAGTCGCGCTAGAAACCAGAAACGAAAGCAGATATAGTAGTCAACAAATAGTCTAAGTAACGTACAAACGAGAACTGATCTAGTATCTCATTAATATATTGTGAAGCATTTGATATTCACTACTAGGCAGTTGACTCGTATTAGACAATCAAACAGAAGTTTACAAGACATCATATAATAAATTATCAGGTTATCAGGTTATCCGAAAGATTATTTTGCTATTGCCTTTGATGACCAGGTAAATAGACAAGTTAACCTGTATTGGGTTACCAATTTTTGAGTATAAAATTTTTGTTTTTACTATCGTTAGTTATCGCAACTACGATATCGCTTACCTTTGCATTTTTTTGTATTCAAATTATACTCTGTAATTACATATCCGAATGCATGAATTCATGTGTGAAAAATAACCCAAATTTGATGAATAAATCACGCGGATCAATCAAACTTAAGATTTTGCAGACAAATCCCACTTCAAATAGCATATAATCCATACACTCATTACATTTGTTCCTGGTACTCATTATATTTGCTCCTGGTACTCATTACATTTGCTTCCAGTACTCATTACATTCATTATTGGTATACTCTTCAAATAATTTCATTCGCATTAATTTAGTCAGTGAGTATAAAAAACATTTATTACTCATTAGAATTAAAAACAGCAAAGCAAGTTCATAAATCAAGAACATAAATACTTATTTACCATTATCTAATATTTTTCAAATCATTTCATTCATATTAATCATTCATTCAGTTCATGAGTATAAAGGACATTTATTAGTCATTGAAATTAAAAACAGCAAAGCAAGTTCACAAATCAAGAACATAAATACTTATTTACCACTATTATGTAATATCCTTCAAATCATTTCATTCGCATTAATCATTAATTTAGTGGGCGAGCATAAATACTTATTTACCATTACTATTATTTAATACCCTTTAAATCATTTCATTCGCATCAATTTAGTCGGTGAGTAAAACCTCATTTACATTCGAAATAAGGTTAAAATAGCACGACAGATGAAATAATAAAATCAATATATTATATATTTGATTATGAAGCACCTCTAAACATGGAAAATGTGCACAGTATAATGAAAATAACACGAATGAAGCATGGTGTTTATCATGCGACCCTGACATAGAAACAACAGGGTGGACAAGTAGAAATAAGTATATAGGCGATTGCATTAAAAAGTTCCAACTTAGAACCTTAGCATACAATGATGCAATCGAATAGATTCTATTTGATAAATTATCTGATATTAAGGAAATTGGTAAAGAAGAATTTGGCTCTGTATATTCAGCAACCTGGTTGGATGGTATACGAAAAATTGAAGGAAATAAAGATCACGTGAAGCATCCAGCATCGTTGCACTCAAAATCTTGTCTAGTTCTTTAAAAGAAGTAAGTTAAATCTACTTATCAATAATTTATTAAATAAATAATGAACCAATTTATTTAATTATTTTTATTTATTTACTTAATTATAAAGTTTGAGAATCATATAACATGTGACTTATTTGGTAGTAAACTTAAAATATATGAATTAACCCAAAACAGCAAAAATGAATGCTTGATGGTATTTCAATACGCAGATAATAAGAAAAAATTTTAGTGATCTTACCTGAAAAACTAAATTAATCTACTTAAAGATATTTATCAGACTTATATTGGATTCATGATAATCTAGAATTGTCCAAAAATGCAAATGAATATAATTTTTAAGACAGTATTTATGACATTATTTCTTATGTGACACTAGAGGTTCTATTAGGTTAAAGTTCACAATTGATGAATATGTGCTGTGGATTGCAACCTGAATTTGCACCTGAAACTCCGAATTGCTATATTGAGTTTGCTAAGCAATGTATGGGTGCTGATCAGTACGTATACTTTATTGATAAGAATGAGATCATGAAAAGTTCAGATGAATAGAGAATAATTAAGTTTACGAATATTATATAATTTGATTGGTTGATTGTTACATGTTTCACAATTAGCCGATAATAACGTGTTATTCAATTTCATATAGCGACCCAATTACGAGAAAGTTATTCTATATAGTTAGACTATTACCAAAAAATTTTTTTAAATGTTATGTAAACCAGTTTATTTTATTTGTATCGCCTTAGTATCAATAACACTCCTTTTTGTTGAGAACATTTTCGGGATTTTTTTTTTATCAAAAAAACGTTTTTTTTTGCTTGAATCATTATATATCAAAATTTTCATATGGCGAAACCCATTTTTAGAATTTTCAAATGTGTCAAAAAAAACCCATTATTTTTAACAGATTTATCAAAACGCTTTATTTAACCTCAAATAGAAATTAAGCACGATAATCACAATCAAATTCAGTTAATAAACTCATGATATGTACATATGATAAACTTGAACCAAACAGACCAGCATCGTACTGTTTAGATTAGTGTGTCATTGGTTAGGTCATTAGACTAGGGTAATGTGTGATTGGAACCGGCTAGGTATCGACTGGTTGGGCGGGTGACACTATTTAGATTTCAATAAATTGGAATACCCTATATTCAGATTTTTTGCCGATCATCCTTACTAACGCCTCGCAAAAAATTAATCAAAAAATTTCCACCCTAACGTGACTTAATCCTAATCCTAAAGACTTCATTACACCTGATCTTTCGACCTAATTGGATAAAAATCATGAGGAGGGAGGTCTAAACGACGGTCGGCAAAAATCCGAATATAGGGACAACCTGGGGGTGATTAAAGTAAAACAACAAAGTTTCGTATGATCAATCAGTGTATAATATTGGTCTAGTTATGAATATACATTGGCAATCATAAATAATGCAACACGTGATAATTTTTATAATAAAACATAGTAACTATTGAAATTTTCACTCTATAATAAAATTTTTAAACCCAATTTTTTTACATCGGAATAAATTTCATCAATTGTAGTTTTTAAAAAATCCGAAAAAATATTTTTTAGAAACTACAATTGATGAAATTTATTCCGATGTAAAAACATTATTTTTAAAAATTTTTTCTAAAAATTTTATTATAGAGCGAAAATTTCAATAGTTACTATGTTTTATTATAAAAATTGTCACGTGTTGTATTATTTATGATTGCCAGTGTAGTATAGAATATTAGAATAGGGTTTTTTATAGTGAAATTTTTGAATTTGTCATTATTAAGAAATTTTGATTTTATTTCGTCTTTAATTTCTTTTATTTTAAATTCTATAAAAGATTTTATGCCAATGGTGGGTGTCCCACGGCATCGTGCCAAAAAAAAAAATCTATAAAAAGATGGTTAATAAATATTGTTTTAATATAATAATAAATGTCGCGACTGGTGCTGAAATTTTAAGGTCATGATTTGAAAATACAGTATAAGCGCTGCTAAAATCCACATATACTCTTTAATTATCAATTCTAACCCTAAACACTAATTCAATCATAAAAAAAGGCAAGAAAAAAAATACCTCAAAAATTTTTTAAAAAATCATCAAAATAGGTTGCGTTCATAAATGACGTTATGAGTGTCGCTAAGGGAAACCAGCAATTATAAAAATAGTTTTATTATGAATTTCATAATAAATCTATTTTTAGAATTGCTGGTTTTCCCTTAGCGACACTCTTATATAGGAGATCTTTGAACATATACCAATTTTTTTAATAAGATAAAGAAGGGTCAAAAAATATAACATGGTTTTTTTTCTATATTGTTATCTAATAATCCAAATTTGATAATCGTGATATCATTAAATTCGTCTCAGTAGACGAATCGAATGGTACCAAAATCGTCAAAATCGGATCAGTAGTCGCGAGATGTTCGCAACAAACTATTTGCAACGCTTTAAATTACTGCGCCGCAAACAGTTTGTTACGAATATCTCGTCCAATTTAATTATTTTGATGTCATTAGATTCGCCTCAGTGAGAGAAATCGAATGATACCAAAATTGTCAAAATCGAATCATAGATCACGAGATTTTTCGTAAAAAAAAACAGTTATTTAAAGAAATTTCTTTAAATTACTGTATTGCGAACAGTTTTATACGAATATCTCGTGATCTACTGATCAGATTTTGACGATTTTGATACCATTCGATTTCTCTCGCTGAGGTGAATCTAATGACACCATCAAAAGTGAGCGGAAATTCTACGGATAAAGCTTAGGAACAAAACTGGACATAATAAACTCACGTGATATTATTAAAATTCCTCTTACCCTAATCAATCGGAGAGTCTACGGACACGTACCAATCACGTGATATTTCGCATTATGGACAAGTACCGATCACGTGATATTAATTTATTACATAACTATTTTTTACGAAGTGGCAAACTCAAATAAAAGTCAATTATCGAAGACTTCACTTTAATTAACTGATAAATTAATCCAAGTTGCACACAATTAGACACATTGACACAGCAATTGAAATAACTTATTATAGGATGACTTAGTCTATTCTTCGTCCTAAAGATCGGTCTATAAACTGATCCATAGCACGGTATATTGGCTTGTTTTCAAAGTAGCCTATGTGTCTTTTAATATTCACTACATATAAAAAAAGACAAATTAATCAATATTAGCATTGCCAAGTATAAAATTTTAAAAAAATTCATTACAAATTTTATGCTGATATTGGTTGCAACATCATCATTTAGTATAAAATTTGATATTTTAATTTTATATTTAAAAATTATCTAAAATTTGTATTGCTTATTTCAGATTTTTGACTTACAGCTATCATCATAAATCCTGACTAATGATGTTAAAATTATCTTGTCAAAAAAGATCTAACAGGTCTTGAATCATCTTATCATCTAACAATAAATCATTTTCAATAATTGTGTCAATGTATCTTATTGTATACAGTTTGGATTGATTGATATAAATAATTAAAATGAAGTTTTTGATAATTTATTATGAAAAATGCATTTTTGTTTGAGTTTGTTATTTTGTAAAATAATTATATAATAAATTAATATCATGTAATCAGTACATGTTCATAAAGCAAAATACTATGTGATTGGTACATGTCTATAGACTCTCTATTAATCAATAACTAACTATTCACATAATTTATTTTGTCCTAAGCTGTCTGTAGAATTTTTGAAAAATGAACTAGTATATCACGAGATATTTGTAAAAAAACCTGTTTTGTAATGTAGTAATTTAAAAAAATTTCTTTAAAGATAAAAGGTATAAATTGTAAATTATATATAAAGCTCAATATTTATTTTTGATTTTTAAGTTGATTTTTTAATACTATAATGATAATAATCAACTAAAGTAAAATTGTCATCTAGAAATGTTCAGTAGTCTGATTACTTTAATTTTATAATATAATTTATATATAATCAGTTAGTTTAATTAGATTAGTTATATATAAATTGTATTGTAAAACTAAAGTAGTCAAACTACTTAATATTTTTATTATTACTCAAAAAGTTTTAAAAATTATATAATATGATTAATTTATTTTTTTTTAGTGTCAAGGTGATCTCTTTGGTCTTTTGATTTTTATTAATAATTTTTTTGGTAATATAATTCTATAAATCATTACAGAAAAATGTACAATTGGTTATATATGTAACTTTTTATATTATTTATTTAAGAAGTTTGCTCAAAGATTTCCTACTAATTGTTGTATTTAACATCTTTGTTTAAGTGTTTTACTTTAAATTCTTTAAACTTGTAATCTGTATTAATATTACTGAGTTATATTCAGATATTCAGATTATTATCTTAACCTTAGAATTATTTTATCTTTAAAATAAATTTTCTAAAATCTTCTTTACCTATTTTTACAATTAATCTAGTATTGTTATAACAAAATCAATACTTGTAATTAAACTTAATTATTAAATTGCTATGTTTTTGTAGAATTCACACAGACTTTAGCATTTATTTTATAACATATCTGAAATATTTTAGTATATTTCTGTTTTTTTACCAAACTCTCAATTTAGATAACTTGTATAGGATTATAACTAGTTCATTAGTATATCAGATTGGTCTAATATTCTTTTTTTTAATTTATTTTAATAATCTAATTAATGATATTTTCAAGACTTTCAACTTGAAGGTTCTTATCTATTTAGATACTATAATTTTGGTATTTGTTTTATAAAACTAGTTTTTACAATAGAGTTATCAAAAATCCAGGTATTTTTCTATTTAGATTCTTTTAAATAGATTTTTTGTTATCTAATTTCAATGAATTTATATGAATATAAAGATTTATTTAGTATTTGTACTATTTGATTATTATTATTATTATTATTATTTTTGCTTTTACTAAGGCTGATGTCTATCAGCAGCTATTACTTTTATTATGTATTTTTAATTATATATTAATTGTATAACTTGTACAAAGTGAGTATATAACTAGCTACTTATACAACTTTTGGTTATCTATTTTAAGTAGTTTATGCAAAGGTTCTATACTAGTTGTCATCTCTATAATCTACTAGGAGATTACTTATTTAAACATTCTGATCTTTTATACTTATACTAGTCGAATAGACCCAAGGCTTCCATATACCTAGTGCCATCTAACTTGACATATGACCTCTCTTGTTGTATATCTATTAGATTGTTACATATTTCAGAATATGTCACCTGACTGTAAGGCCTAGAGTGCCTTTCTATTAATTAATATATCCATTTTTAATTATAGAATATTAACAGGATATGCCCTTGCAAAGTTTACTCAGATCTTAGTATCAACTTCACAGCATATCTCTAGCACTTATAATATATCTCTGCTTTGAATATCAGACTTTCAATTCAGATAGCCTAGTGAAACTGTAATCTGTTCTGGTATATCAAGTCTGGTCCAATATTCTTTTCCTCTAGTCCAATTTCTGATGGCCTGGTTGGTAGTATTTCTTACCTAGAGGTTCTTGGCTACCTAATTCCTTTACATTGGTATCTGTTTTCTAGGTTTAGCTTTTATAGTAGTACTGTCAAAGATCTGTATTACCTCTTTATTTGGGTTTTTCCAAGTAGGCTCTGGTTTCTCCAGTTCTACAGATTTATATAGCAAAAGAACTTATCTTAGATTTGCATTACCTGGTACTGGTTTGCATCTTTTTGTATAACCAAGGTTATACAGATGCTTTTGACCTGCCAGTCATGCTAATGCAACTATAGTTACAGATATTCTATTTCAACTGATCAACAGAATACTATTACTATAATATAAATATTATATAGATAATTGTTCAAATTTTGCTGTCTGTATGTTTTGAACTTATAACCTACTATTTGAAAAGC
This sequence comes from Cetraspora pellucida, assembly GCA_910591915.1. NCBI lineage: Eukaryota > Fungi > Glomeromycota > Glomeromycetes > Diversisporales > Gigasporaceae > Cetraspora > Cetraspora pellucida. The sequence continues at coordinate 18,461 of CAJVQA010001686.1, forward strand.
TAACAACCTGACCACTTTACTAGGTTGTCACACCCTTACTGTTTGATTATTAATTTGCATTCTTCTATGTAATGTCATATTTATACAGATGTTTTATAATCTGTCAGTCATATTAGTACAATTGTTATTATAGATATCTTAACCTAATTATTAGTAATAATTGCTATAATATAAGTATTATATAGATAATTATACAAATTTTTTACTATCAATGATATTTGAATATTTAATCTATTACTTAAAGGTTGATAACCTAACTATTTTATTAGTTTGTTATACTTTTATATAATTAATTTATTATAATAAATTATTATAAAATTTTAATTAAATATATAAAAAATTTTTTTTTGATATTAAGATAAGGTTATACACTTTAGTCTTTATTAGTATATTTGTTATAGTTAGTATAATTCTATATTATATATCATTTATTACTATATTTCTATTCAGATATAAAACTTAGATATATTTATTTGCAATCTAAATCTACAAAAGTTTTGTATTATATCCTACTTACATTTAATCTAAATTTTTGTTTTATTATCAATTATTTTAAGTAATCTACATATTCCTCTTATGTTTTATAACCTATTTTTAATAACTTTCAAATTGGTTCACCAGGTTGTTTACTTCTTTTGAATTCTTATTTTTGGTTTGCCCAAAGGGTGCTTTGCTTCTCTAATATGTATTTTAAGCCAGAACCTTGTTATTATTGCTAACTTTCTAATTCAGATACTAGTAGCATATATCTCAAGCCAGATTTCTGCTACTATTACTAGTTTGTAATTCTTCTTAGTCTTAGCATTATTTCTAATATATTGTACATCTAACTTGCCTCTTAAGTACTTTCTTTTATAGTATAGATAAAACTGTATTTCAGAAATGAATAAATATTCTCTTTCAGCTATTAGCTAATGTTTTTACTACTATTATTCAGTGTTGCAGGTTTTCTTTTGTTCTGTTTCTAACTGTAGTTAATTTTTTTGCCCTTTTAAGAACATTTTAGTCTAAATTTATATTTAAACTAAGATGTTCATACTATATTTAAGTAAGTTTTTATTTCTAATTTAGATATTTTAATCTTAATTAGTAACACAAATTGCCAACTCTTTCTGATAATCATTTGTACCAAAATTCTGCTAAAGAAAATTTAATTTTTTTTAACAATTTATAATTAAATATATCTTTTAAATAAAATAAATCTGTTTTTTATTTAATTTTATATATATATACAAAATTTTATATCACTAACTTAAATATTAAATAAATTAAATAACTATTTGTTAAAACACTTTAAAATTACTTATACTCAAATACAGCCTAGGAAACTTGTCTTGTACTCTAAGACAAAGTTGTCCAGCTTACCTCTGACTTCATTTTGATATATGTTTATTAAAAATAGCTAAAAATTAGTCATTTTATAAGCAAAAAACTCCAAATAGCTAATTTACTTAAAATTTTCTAAAAAATTGTTTTTTTTTCTTTATCTCCTCCAAATTCGGACCTCAAACACATTTTTAAACACCATTTTCTAGTGGTTCACTCAACTAACTATCATTTAATAACTATTTCTCTTTTAGTTCTTAAGTAATTAATACAAAAACAAATAATTACAAATTTGTATTTATTCTAAAATTACACAATCTTGTGTATACTTTATTCTATTTTTAGCAGAAATTACACAAGCCTTACATTGTACTACAAGCCATATCAGCTACCAGCCACAGCCACAGCCACATTAGCCACAAAAAGTAATACAAAGAGTGTAACATTACATAAACTAAAAATTACTTTTCTTTAAAACTGTTATCATTCTCTTTAATATTATTATAATAATATTAAGTCAAAATGCCTACCTTAATCACTGATGAACCTGATTCCCATGATTTAGACTATTATTATAACAAATATCCTGATTGCTTTGGCATTAGAACCAAAAAAACTGATCCACTTACTTTATACATCTTACCTAAAGATGTTAATCCTACAAAATACAAACCTAATAAGCAATAATATTACTTCAAAATACCATTCCAACCTATGTTATCTACTTGTCTCTGTAACAAATACCATACCAATTTTACCTCCAAATACTACAAAATTACACATACTACACCTTCTTGTCAATCTTCTAGCTTAAGTGCAATAGATATCTCTCTAACTACAGTAATTTCTAAAAATTACTTTAACAACATTGTCAATAAACTACTTAACTCACCTATTACTAAACAACAACAACAAAATCTTCTATCCACCTCTTGAATTCTATTATCTTCTTTCTATATAGACCCATCACCTGTGGCAATTGTTTCACATTTTCAACATTATCATATGTGTACTCTATGCAAAAAGAAAGATATCCTATATGTTCTTATTCAAGAAACATGTCATGCATCAGACTACTCTATAACTGTAATTTTCAAAGGCTTCTTATTCTACTGAGACTGTGTCCACAGCCTTCAATATACTAAACTCAAACCTTTTCTTTAAACTTAAGAACTTACTAAAGAACAATGTTCTATTTTCCATCTTTTCTACTTTTACAAACTTACCAAAGAAGAAAAAATCAATTTTCTTCAAAAACTCACTCTTAGAGAAAAAAAAAGAAACAAAATTCTAAATAAACAAAACAAAACCAACAACAAAAAAACACAACTAACCAACTTAGAGATACTTCTAATGACCTGAACTGGTTTCTTAACTACCCAATTACTAAAAACATGAAACCAAACACAAAACTTAATACATCACTTGCTTAACAACTTTTTAACTTCTCAAAAATTCTTCTTTATAAATTCACTTCTAGCCAACCAATTTCTTCTACTTCAAATAATACTCAACCAACTACAAACCAAAAACCTTCTTAAAAACAAAGCTTTAACTATCTACTTAAAACAATAACTGCTAAAAAATCAGAATTTCTTACAAACTTTCTTTACCAATCTAACCTATTACTCTCACCTCAACTTAATATTCTATAATATGCTTACATCTTAATACTTAAAAATCTACTTACTAAATTTACTAAACTCCTTTTTACCAAACTTAACTATCTACACATCTTCCATTCTCATTACTCAATCTCACCTCATCCAATCTCTGATCATTGCAAAGTAGCAATTAATTTTGCTTGACTATACTTATTTCTTCATAACAAATATCAAATAATTCACTACCAAAAATTCATTAAGAAACTAGAACTTTATCCTCTTAGATTATTAATGAAATACAATTTTGAATATAATGCTCCAAGACCCTTATTCAGTATTTACAACAACAATCACTTTACTATCACTGTTACTCTTAACATTTCTAAAACCAAATTTATTAATACTTTTCAAATTTTATCACTCAAACCTTATATTCAAAGCTTCAATATATAGTATATGGATGTCTTTAAAGCTTACCAAAAACAGTTCTCTGAAATTAATAAAGATAAAGTTAGAAACTATATTAAATACCAAATTGCAATTATACTTGCTAAGGAATACAAAAAACTTTTATTTTCAGACTTTCAAATTACAGAACCTATCTCTCTTCAAGAGCATTCCTTCCTAATTACCAAAGTTGCACTCTTTCATATTCACATATACAAAGACAAAGACTGCAAACTCCTACCTAATTATACAGAACATATTTTCAAAAACATATTAACTTATTACTTTGACAAATCCTTTAAAACATTCCCAGCACCTCCAAAAGACAACACAACTTCTAAAACTACACTATTTACTCCAGACTATACAATCTTTCAACCTAATCAACAATATACAGCAATCTTCAAAAAATCTATACCACTTCATATACTTAATGAACTTGCAATTAAAGCAGACCAAAAGTTTGTGAAATTAACAATTCAGAAACCAATTCCAAACAAACTGCTTTCTACTTCTATTCTTATCTTAAAGCTTATCTAAATACTGCAGCTAAAAATGACAGTATTTCAGATCTTGATCTAAACAAAGCTTTAGAAAAATTATTATATTTACTATTAATCCACATATCCTAGCACATATAATTCTCTATTTTTATATTCAAAGTCAACCAAAATTCTCTATTTTCCAAATCCAACTTAACTATAATCTAAAATATCTTCTAGAAGCAAAAAAATTTATCATTAAATACTATAATATTAAAATCTCTTCAATACAGGATGATACTCTCTTTATGTTCTTAACCACTACCTATAGTTCACTTTTTCAATAAATCCTTCTATAGATAATATAAATACAGCTGCCACTTCCAAAATAATGATATTCTTCACTAAAAGTATGCCATTTTTGAAAAAGAATAATGTAAGTAGATAGACAGGAAAGCCTATTTACACAAAGGACCAGGCTAATAATAGTCAAATCCAATGTATAGGACAGACTATGATATCCTTTGCAACTATGAAAACTGAGTATATAGTAAGTGGTTCTATAAAAAAAACTCAAACTTTTCAGATTACAATTTATTACATTCTTCTGAGAATCCTTTTACTAAAAATATATTTTCATCTACCTCCAAAAAAACCTTATATATCTAACCTCTTTATTAATACTCCAATAAACTCAAACACTACTAACAATAATCAAAACTCATCAACAGAAGATCTAAATGATACTATCGACTCACTAACAATAAATACTATTAAAGAAAAAACCAATTTACAAATCTTTAACCTATCTAAATTATATAATCCTTCAACATGTTTTAACAAATTTCTCTTATTTTACAACTTACAGCTCTTATTAACACTACAATCAATAGGCTCTTTTTTAAAATTTATCTAAACTGACTATCCAACATACTATTCTGAGCAATATATTAACATCTTTATTAAAACATCTAACAATAATATCTACAAAGAAGCCCATATCCATTTCCTACAAGAAATCAATCTTTCACCAATTTTATTTATATTCCTTTTCAAAAACTTCTAGACTTTTAAAATGTTTTACTTAAAACAAACTGTTTTTCAACAAGATTCAAAATACCATCTCTTCTAAATTGTCAAAAATCTTTCTTACCAACTCCATTTTCTAACCTAGATCTACCTTTCAATACAACATATACAAATAACAATTTCTTATTACTAGAAAATCCAGATATCACAAAATCAATCAAAATATACTCTCTCAATATCAATGGTCTCTTAGACAATTTTAAACAACTTAGCCTAATTGACTTCATTTTAGAAAATCAAATAGATATTTTTGGAATTTTAGAAACATATTTATCTACTAAAGAGGCAAAATTCTCAACCTTATCTCAAAAACTTACAAATTACAAATACTTCTGGACACCTAGCAATGCTCACCAAGATGGTGTAGAAATATTAATTCACAACTCCCTTGCTAAGCATATCAGAAAAATTCAAATTTATAAGAACTTTATTTTAGAAATTGACCTATTTCTTAAAAACCTTTACATCAAACTTATTCAACTATATTTTCCAACTCAAGAGAAAAAACAACTTAGAAAAGATATTCTCTTATATCTTATACCTATCCTTAATCAAACTAACTACAAAATAGTTTTTATAGAAGATCTAAATGGAGTTCCTAATCTCAAACTTCACAGACTATTACCAAAAAGCTCTAATACATCAGAACATTCTCTTCTAAAACTCCTCAAATCCCTTCAATTCTATAATACATATAGGCTCTTCTTTTCTTTAACTCTAGTATTTACATTCATATATAACAACAATCATAGCAGAATTGACCAAATATGGACTAACAACCATATTACACTTCTAGATTATGCTAATATTCTACCTAACCTATTCATTCTATCTGATCACTCAATAGTATTACTTGAACTCCAATTAACTTATCTAAAACAAATCTGCAATTACTTGAAATCAGAACTAAATACCAATAGAAACTAACTACAAATAAACAAATAGAAAATTATCAATTTTATACAGAACAAAACCTTTAACCACTTCTCACATCTATTATTAGCATTACTTAAAACTCAGAACTTTTTTTTTTTTTTTTTTTTTTTTTTTATTTATATAATATCATAGTAGAAACTTTAAGATACAATAAGAAATTTAAT
>CAJVQA010001687.1:0-24496 GCA_910591915.1 Cetraspora pellucida
ACGATTAATCGTAATCAAACCAGTTGATGATAAATCGATTAGTTGTTTAAATTTTTTTCAAATCGATTAGTTGAAAAATTGTCAACTAGTTGGTTTTTCAACTAACGATTTGGAACACTATGCTGGCCAAAAAGATATAGGTCGTAGTATATCAAAAATTCTCATATATTTAACATTAATAATTGCGTCTTATAAGTAAAATTTTATTCTGAAAACGTTTACTTAGAGGTCAGAAGTTAGTCATCATAATAAATTTTTTTGTTATTTGCGTTTTTTTTTACAATTTCTTATGTTTTTCGTGTTTGTTTTGTTTCACGAGATCCTGTGATTTTATTGGATCCGGATAGGGTCGGAAGTGATCTTCAGCGATCTTCAGCCCGGGATTTTCTCGACTTAAGGGTACCCATCTTTATCCAGTGCTTGTTCAAATGTGATCTGTGATATCTGAAAAAAAAAAGTATTTCGAAAGTTTATTAAACTGGTGCAAGTGCAATAGTGAGATCAAATTTTTATATAACCCAAAAGCCAGACTCTCGAAAGTCTAATTTCCTATTTCCTATATACTTTATAACTTGAACCCCGGGACGGGACTGCGAAATTTACCATAACTAACGCTGATTGGTTGGAAATAATGATCATCATAATGATAATGCAGTAATGTTTAAGTAGAATCTCACGTGAACGACTTTTTTTTTGCCAGGGTGCGAATTAAGATCTTCGCGTTAACGCATAGCATAACGATAACAGAAAAGAAAAAGAATGTCTATATACCCTTTATATAAGGAGATTTTTCCATCAACAAGCGTTGAAGAAGTTGTTTGCGCCAATTTTACCTCGCCAAAAGATATTAACATAATAGTTGCACGTTCATCTATATTACAAATTTACAAATTTGTTGAACGACTTGAGATTTCAGTAGAAGACGAAGATAATGACTTAGGTCAAGAAATAGAAAATGAGAAGGATGAGGTGAGCACGCGTTATTTTAGTTTTCTTATTTTAGTTGATAACTAAACGAAAGGTAGTTAGCACAGATCGAATAAAGTTAGCAAGAATAGTGTATTTTAGAGGGAACAAAAGAAATATGATTTCGTATTATCAAATTTAATTGTTAAAGATATTTTGCTATGAAGCAGATCGGAGCAAATTGGTTTAAAATTATGGTTATAGTTTTTTGTTATAAAGTTTTTTTCTAAGAGGATTTAACTAGTTCGTTTTGAAACGGCTTTTCGGCTTTCTCATAATGCATAAATATAATTTTAAATGATTAGAGAATCATAAATTAACATGGTTAGAGAAAGTAACAAGTATTTCAGCTAAGTTGAAATAAATAAATGTAACATTAAAGAAAATACATAAAATCAATAAATTATTTTTATTTCTATTTTTGCCCATTTCTTCTTTTTTATATGATGCCAAAAAAAAATATCTTAAATTATTTCATGTAGACATTTCTATTGACACTCAAACCGGCTACAAATCCGTCATTCATGACTGGCCATCTTGAGCTTATCTCACAGTATAAGCTTCATGGCAATATAACTTCTATGGGAGTTGTGAGAACGATTTCTTCGGGTGCAAATGGTATGGATAGTCTGCTATTAAGCTTTAAGGATGCAAAGGTTCGTTGATTTAAGGCAGTAAACATGATATCAAGTAGTTAGAGTTTTAGAGTTTGGTAATAATATTAATACGAAGTCTATTATTATAGTTGTCACTTTTGGAATTTTCATTGGCAACTAACAACATCGTCACGGTATCTATCCACTATTATGAGCGGGAGGAATATAAGGTATTCATCAAATAAAAGTTGATATATAATTAATTATTGATATACAATTATAATTATATTGAGGAATTTTTTCTATCTTAATAGCTAGAGTTTCTAGCAAATACGCGTCCAACTGAATTAAGGGTAGATACATCAAATAGATGTGCTGTATTGAATTTTTTTGGTGATAAATTGGCAATTCTTCCTTTTCGTCAAGAAGAAGCTTTAAATCTAGATGAAGAAGAAGTTGCAAGGTATGTAATGCCATTTAATATTTCGTTGTATATATTAATTGGATAGTAATATTCTTTATTCTAACATTTCAATTTGGGTAGCAAGTGGCCTTATTACCCAAGTTTTGTCGTCGAACTGCCTTCCATTCAATCACGAATTAAAAATGTCATAGATATGAAGTTCTTATATGATTATTATGAACCGACTTTAGCCATACTTTTTGAATCATGTCAAACTTGGCCGGGGTAAAGATGATATATTATTGTATTTATCGGGACACTGAAAATTTACTAAATTACTAAATTCTCAATATAATATTTTAGTAAAATGAGTACAAATAAAGACACTTGTTCTCTCGTCGTTGTGTCTCTAGACATTTCACAAAAAGTATATCCAGTCATATATTCAATGGATAAATTACCACATTCTTGTGTGAAATTAATTCCAATTCAAAAACCTGTTGGTGGTATCCTCATTATAACTGCGAATGCGATAATTCATGTAGATCAAAGTTCTCCAGGAATTGGTATTACTGTTAATGGATATGCAATGTCCACAACAGATTTTCCGCTTGATCGTTCATTCGAGCATTTGGGTCTTTCTTTAGAAGGATGTCATTATGTTTTCTTAGATAAAGATGAAATTTTGCTCTTTTTACGTAATGGAGACATGTACTTAGTAAAATTGATAAAGGATGGAAGATCAATATCTAGGATTACAATAGAAAAAGTTGGCGCTAATACGTTACCATCATGTGCTTGTAGCGTAGCGCCTGGTTATTTCTTTTTAGGATCACGGCTAGGTGATTCACATTTAGTTCAATATAAAGCTGCCAAATCCAATTATACGACAAATGGTTCTGTGAATGGTTTTAATAATATGGTAATTTCTAAACTATTTACATAACTTGGAATGATTTAGTCTTTAATTATTATTATTATTTCATCATTAGTCGAGAAGAAATACCTTTGATTTTGATGCCGGTAATAAACATTTTTAAGTTCCTTATGTGTACATATTACACCTTATTTAATATTTAATACCTAATATTTAATATTTTACACGTGTTTAGAATTATATGAAACTGATACGACAAATAGTATAAATATTGGTAGCTTAAGCAGCAAAATAAATACTAAATTTCCGACAACCTCTGAATATAACTTTACTATATGCGATACACTTATTAATGTTGGACCAATAGTGGATTTGGCTTATGGCGAATTAGCATTCTCTGAGGTTAAAAGATTTGTTAGAATCAATGCATATACAATTTAAAATACTTAAGTTTTGATTCCTTTTAGGAAGAGTCACATTTACATACTGTGCGTAAAGAATTGGAATTAGTTTCTTGTTCTGGTTCCGGAACGGCTTCTTCGCTTTGTATATTTCACGTAAGGTGCTTTTTTTTTTACCCTAGTAATTATTTATATAATTAATTCTAATTCCATAGTTAAGTGCGATTTTTTTTTTTATTATAGCGTAATATAAATCCAATAGTATCAAGCTCTTTTCCAATGACTGATTGTTTAAATATGTGGACGGTATCATGCAAAGATGTCATATATCAAAATATGAATATCGATACTGAAGATACAGAAGAATCTTTTCACAAATTTTTATTCATTTCAAAAAAATATAGGACAATGGTATATTTATTGTTAATTTGTAAAATTGTAATCCAGCATGATTTTAAATATCTTGCTACGTCTAGGTTCTTATCTGTGGTGAAGAATTACAGGAACTTGAGCATTCTGATTTTTATACAGATGGTCCGACTGTGGCAGTTGGATCAGTATTGAATGGGTCACGTATATTACAAATTTGTGGTCATGGCCTCCTACTTCTTGATCAAGGTTTATTTTTTTTCTCAACATTATTACATCTTATATGATAGTGTAAATAAAAACAATTCTTATCTTTATTTTGTATACACATGTAGATGGAAAACTTGTGCAAATGATACCAACTCAAGATGATTCTGAGACGACAAGCTCAATTGAATTTGCTAGCATTGTTGATCCATATGTGTTGCTATTATTTGACACTGGTGATATTAAATTGTTAAAGGCTGACGATAAGTCAAAGAATATTGATTTTTATTCCCAGCCTTCGGTTATTAACGTAAGAATCAATTCTATGTGTTATTAATTACTTTATGTCAAATTTAAACCATTTCTTTTTTTATTCTAGGATAACCCTACTGCATCGTGCCATTTATATCGAGATGATACCGATCTTTTTGCTCTTGTTAAGGACGTTACGGATATTTATGAAAATCGGCAGGAGATCGGGGGTGAGGTAAATGAAACGAATCTAAGTGGTTTTGTTGAAAGTGTGAAATCAGAAAGCTTTTGGTGCGTACTCTATCGACAAGATGGTTCCCTGGAGGTCAGTAATGTATATTTTATACTATTATATATCAAATATATACCAATATTTATAATTTATATGATAGATTTATAAGCTTCCTGAATTTGAGGAGGTCTTTCATTTCCCACATTTTGATTTGTCACCAACTGTTCTCAACGATGTTATAACGAGGCAAAATATGAAAACTTCTGGACAGACCGTGGACATTCAAGAAATTTTATTAATAAACATTGGTCGACGAACAAAAGAACCATATTTAATTGTAACTTATTATTTATTTCCTATTCTCTGATAATACTTTCGAACGTTAAAAATGTTGAACTTATTCGACAATGTATGTTTTAGGCACGTTCTAGTGTTGGCGACATCATGATTTATAAAGCCTTTCGATATATACCCGGCACCGACATATCGGACCCTTTCTTAAAGTCACAATCTCAAAGCGAGTTTACCGATCGTCTAGCTATACGATTTTCGCGTGTCCATCAGGAGTACATATCGCGTGAAACTATATTTAGTGATATCCATGATAAACCTGTATCTAGAAGGACAAATCTTCAAGAACCAAATATTGACGAAGTTGATCAAACAAGTCATGATGTAGAGAAGCGGAGTCCTATCCTTAAACAGATAAATCGACGACTGATACCCTTCACAAATATTTCGGGTTACTCTGGTGTTTTTGTAACAGGTGCGAAACCTGTTTGGTTGATTTGTGCGAATAACAACTATCTAAGATTGCATCCGATGAACGCGGAAGGCGAAATACGAAGTTTTACACAATTTCATAATGTACATTGTAGGCATGGCTTTTTGTATACTAATACTCAGGTAATTAATCATAAAAAATTTCACCTCCTATTTTATTCAATCAATACAGCTTTATTAATCTTTGCTTAGGACGTTTGCCGATTGTCAGAGTTACCGACTGATTTTCAATATGATATGGAATGGACTGTGAAAAAAATTCAATTAAATCGATCTGTTTATGGAATCGAATATCATCCGGAAATGCAGGTTTACGCATTGTTAACATCGGTACCTGTTGAGTTTCTACTGAGGGATGAAAATGGTGAACCTTTAGAATTTGAACGAGGTAATTTGTCTATACATATTAATTATGCGTAAATGGCTTCTGATAATTAGCTTTATACTATATGTAGATAGCTCTCAAGTTTTACCTGAAACCCAAAGATTTACTCTTGAATTAATATCTCCGGTCACTTGGGAAACTGTAGACAGGTTTGATTAGAATATATAATATTTGGTTACTATTTATATATGATTTATCGTTTCATAAGTTGAACATCATATAGGCACGATTTCCATGATGATGAACAAGGTCTATGCATAAAATGTGTAAGCCTTCAAACAAAATCTACTACTAGTGGTCGAAAATCATTTATTGCTATCGGTACTGGAATTTTCCGCGGAGAAGACGTGGGCATGCGAGGAAATGTAAGTCATTGTTCTTTTATCAACAAATCAGATCACTTCGATATTCTTAATCTATCATTAATTTTTAAAGGTTTACGTATTTGAAATAATTGAAGTTGTGCCGGAACCTGATAATCCGCAAACAAATCACAAGTTTAAATTGCTATGTCATGAAGAAGTGAAAGGTTCTGTTACTGCAATTTGTGATGTCAATGGATACTTGTTGACGTGTGTTGGACCAAAGGTAAATATATATACATATTTTTGTAAGTTGTCATAAATAGTAATTTTTTTTTGCTTTATATTAGATTTTTATTCGTGCATTTGAAGACAATGATCGTCTTATTAGTGTCGCGTTCATAGACATACAAATTTATGCTAGTAGTGTAGTATCGATTAAAGATTATATACTGTTAGGTGATGTCTACAAGGGTGTTTGGTTTCTTGGATTTCAGGCAAGGATTTACTGGATTATAACGCTCTGAGTCATTTTCAATATACTTTAAATATATTGACATATAATTGCACTTAAAGGAGGAACCGGCAAAACTAGTATTGGTTGGTAAAGACTATCATTCTATGGAAGTTGGTTGCACTAATTTCATAATCGATGAGCCTGTACTATATTTTGCTGTGGCAGATATGGATAAGAATATACATTTGTTTCAGTATGCACCTTATAGTAAGTTTATTTTGTTTAAATAATTATCTTTTATTGCAGTTATTTGTAAACACTTTTAATATTCAATCTACTTTTAAGATGTACAATCATTTGCTGGTCAGAAACTCATTCGCAGAGGTGATTTTCATGTTGGCGCACAAGTAAAAACGATGTTATCATTACCAAAAAAAGAATTGGCAAGAAGAGAACATTCTATTGATCATGGTATACATGTGATGGAAGAGGAAACCAGTGGGCATAAACAGCTTTGCTTATGTGGTACACATTTACTAAATATATTTTATTACACTTTATAAATAATAAATTGAATAACTATATAAGTATATATTTCTGTCACGATACTTAGGAACTCTTGATGGAAGTATTGGTATGATAACCCCAATACCTGAAAAGATGTATAAAAGAATGCAATTATTGCACTCACAAATGGTAAATGGAATACAACATCCGGCGGGTCTTAATCCTAAGTCATTTAGGTACCTATTTAACACCTATGTTTGATCATGATATGAGTAAAAGGACTAATTTTCTTATTATTTTACGAAGGCTTATGCAATCTAAGCAACGACTAGCCATTAATCCAGCTAAAGGAATTTTGGACGGAGACCTTTTAATTCAATTTCCAAATTTAGTATTACATAGGCAACGAGAAATGACCAAACAAATTGGAACAACAATAGAAAGGATCTTGGATGATTTGTTAGTGTTGCAAGAATCATGCGACTATTTCTAGTCTAGCAAGTTATAAATTACTATATAGTTACTATTTCATTAATATAGTGCTTTTGGCTTTAAATTTATATTAAAATAGTTTTATAACAAATGCTACTTTTAAATAAAATATATATAAAAATAAATTACAAGATTTATTTTCTTGTTTTTGAAAATAAAATTTTTGGGGTTAAATTTAAGCTAATAGAATAGTAACTTTAATTTTTGGCTGTTTTATCACTGGTCAAAAAAAGAAATGTATTTTATATCGATTTTCAAAATTTAAGTTAAATTTGTATTAATATAGGTCAAATTCATATTAATTTGGCCAAAAAAATTGATCTAAAAATCATTCTCAAATCGATGTAATTAAAATTTGAACTTTAAAAAGTCAATCTTTGAATTTAGGTTAATTCTTAATCTAATTATTGTCTTGAGATTTATTTTTCAAATAACAAATAAACCTTAATCAATTTAAATTTAAAGGTTTATTTTTTAAAAAATTTAGTTGGAATTGAATTTACGGCTTTACTAAATCACATCAGTGGTGCTTAGCACCATTATTGCTATATCTCAAAACCTCACCTTAACTAAAATTTAGACTTATATTCTTACTAGTAGTTCAAGTTCTCTAACCCTAGATGTTACTAGCAAACTATTAAACCATATATATGGTGTTGAACACCACTAGTGTGATTTAGTGCTATTGTAAATCTATATATGAAATTTAAGATTTATCTAACCCAATTTTTAGTTTAAATATTGATTTAAAATATGTTTATTAGTGGAGCTTTACATTTCTAAGAAGAATGCTCAAGGAATTTTTTTAGTGCAAATCTGCAAAAATACAAATTTTTACAGATTTGCACAAAAAATTTTCCTGATGAATATCTAAAAGTCTTCTATGTGATTTAATTATTAAGTTTGAATTTATGCTGCGGCTGTCTTTAATCATTTAGACGGTCGTAAGTAAGTCTGTTTGAGTATTCCAAATTCATAGGAAAAGTTTGTTTGGTTGGCTGCCAGAGAAAAACCAGTCATCGGATTTTCAATTATTATTTTGTTTCGGACACAATTGAAAGCCCGATAACTGGTTTTTTCTTGAAGGCACTCGTGTACGATATCATAAACTATTATGAGCCATTAAACTGACTGGTTTAAACTTGAACCTATTATTTTGAACCAGAACTATACCAGACAAGCTATTTAACATTCCTATGAACCATAATAAAGTAGTTCCATAGTCATTAACCTGATCCTGCACCCTGATTGGTCAATTATAGTAGTGATGCATCGCATTTTTTATAGACAATGTCCAAACCAGTTCTTGACCAAGCTATTTGATTGGTCAAAAGAACTCGATCTTTGCAAATATCAAAAACTTCGTGACAGTGAATAGTTACAAATACTGATAACTGTTACATTAACAACTGTCCATAACAATTTCTGTGATTTTATATCATGTAAGCAAAAATTTTTAATAAGAATGAATATTTAATTATTGAATTAAAATTATATTAATCATCCAACCGGCTAATACAAATCGATTAAGTTGGCTTTGTAACGGTAAAGTTAGTCGCCAACTTCAACAATAATCAGTTACTTGATTTGCGTTACTCATAAAAGACTCAGCATCGAGTTTAGACAAATTATTATTAATCATACTCCAAAACCTAATATAAATATAATCTATTAACTATCTACTCTTTTAATAATCACTTATATATCTTTATATTACGTATAAATAAACCAAACTAGGGTTCGGGACAGATTTCAAATTGTTATACGGGCATGAAGACATGATACTGAACTGTTACATGAAAATGTTTAGTTTACATGTAATATATTATTGATTTTTCACATAATGATTTAGCATCACACGCCATGCCCAATGTGATGATTTTCCGTGCCATGAACCCTAAACCAATTATAATACAGTAATACAATATACTAAGTGTTCGAGATACTTAGTTTCGAAGATTACTTCTCCTACTTGTCACAACCACCGCATAGAGGTGTATTTCATTGGTTGGAAAGATATTCATAAAAGTTGTTATCGGAATTACAGGCTAAAATACTAATAAACAAAATCTCGACAGAGTCAAAGCCTAGCTCACATTAACAATAATTCTGGTCAATTTTTGTCAGAATTTTGTTTGTCAGGATTTTAGCCTGTAATCACAAGCATACAACCTTTTTTTTTTATTATTATCATTAAATGCGTGCCAATAGCGTATCCCAACCCATTTCTTCAAACACCTCCCATACCAAGAATGTATTGTTCTTCTATGAAGCTTTTATTTAGTCTGCAAAACAAAAACATTTACTTCGCAAGTTTTTTCTGACAGATTGTATTAAGAAAGAAGCATAACAAGTCCTTTTTCCAAAACCAATAAACCTTAAATAAAGAGATAAAAAAAACCCAGCAAACTAAGCGCGAGAAAAAAAAACTATTATATATTTAAAAAAATTGGTTTGATCATCTGATCATCATAAGAGGACTTTCGTCTGATTGGCTGATGTAAACCCGGGTAACCTATTTATACAAATTAGAGAACTACACTAAATCAGGATTTTCTAATTGAAAGTCTGTGTAGCAATAGAATTTGTGCCCAATTTTATTTTTCATATGCTAAAACAGATCTTTTAAAAATCAAACCGGTTCAAACTAAGTCTGACCATTGTCAACCCATTATATAATTTAAGTCTTTGTATATATATTTATTATACTATGTAATACATATGACAAATTGAATCGTAAATTTTTAATAATGATAATTTTCTTTTTTTTTTTGGAAAGTTCTGAGCCAAGTCGTCATCATTATCGGTACGTACGTACAAGTATTAGCCAGCTCGGATCACAGTCACGTACGTGCGTACGTAAGTGTATTCTTATTTTTTATATAATGATAATAAAGATAGATAAAATTTTAGATCGGGTCTCCTGGAAGTATGTCATGTGTAATCATCAGTAAATTTAAGTAGTGCAAAATACATAAATCCTTTGATCTCTGGCATAATATTATGGCTGATATAAAGAAAAGACTCGTATTCTCTATCTTGCAGTTTTTGCAGCAGTCCACTAAAGACGGAACGATTAAAGAAGAAGATACTGAAGGTGTCGAAGTAGCAGGTTCGAAATCCTTATAAAAACTGCGCGTCAATATCGTTATACTCTCGAATTCTAACAAAGACTCGTGTGCGTTACTAAGTGCAATGTATTGGTGAAGCTTTTGGTGTGAACATCGAAGATCTTGATCAGAAAGCACTTTATGCCACGAAGGCTCCTTTGTTATCAATTTTTGAAGTAGCTGTAAAAACCCAAGAACGAATAACTAAGGCGGTGAGCATTCCTCTCTTGCTTTAATTATACATGTCTTTAAATCAATAAATTTGATTTTGTTTTTCGTTTTTTTTTCATTAGTCAACAACACCTAAACCTAGTAGTATGTACTCTAATTTGCTATCGATTTTTCATAATTATTATGTTATGTACATATATTTCCATTTTTATTTAAACTACCAGCGACTACAACTAAGGTGAATAATAATGTAAATTATTTCTTTCTTTTGTAACACTTGTATATTTACTGAGCTCTTTATATATCAGACGGAACTCAGTGAAGAACAAAGAAAAAAAGCTGAAGAATTGAAAGTGGCTGGTATTTAATTAATTTCAACATATATATATGATTGCAATCAATTCATAAGTTGAAACGTTATGTACCTTTTTTTTTTTAAAAAAAAAAAAAAATCAGGTAACCTCAAAGTGGCCGAAAAAGATTATAGGGCAGCAGTAAAATTATATGGAGAGGCTATTGCAATCAACGAAAATAATGCTGTTTATTATGCCAATAGGTATAGCATTATCTTTGGAAAATTTGTGAATGTCAACAATAATATTCTAATTCTCTCTTTTATGCAAATTATAGGGCCGCCGCATATAGTCAATTAGGTGAACATGACAAGTCTATAGAGGATGCTATGAAATCTTCACAATTAGATCCTTCTTACAGTAAAGCATATAGCAGACTTGGGTAACGATATTTATCGAATTTAATATTTACTAAAGAGTTTAAATTATGCTTGCTTTAACAATTTTATACATTTATTTTCTCAATAAAAAGACATGCTTATTTCTCTGTCGGAAAATACCGAGAAGCGGCTGATGCATACGAGAAAGGCCTTTCACTTGACCCAAATAATTCTACTATGAAAACGGCCCTTGCCACCGCCCAACAAAAAGCTAATGAACTATCCAACCAAGGATCGTCGCGAAGTTCTTCCACGCCAGGTGGTGGTGCCGGACTTGGTGGCTTTCCTGGTTTATCAGGACTAGGTGGTGCTGGTGGTGGAGGTCTCGATTTTGCTTCAATGATGAATAATCCTGCTTTAATGGACATGGCACGTCAAATGATGCAATCAGGAGCATTTAATAACATTATGAATAATCCTAATGTTGCTGAAATGTACTAAACTATGATAGTTTTTTTTCTTCGTTCTTTATCGTGGTAGCTGAAGCTAAAGTTTGCTGACGTTGAAACTTGTTGTCTTCGAATATACTGGACCACTTATACTCTTATTAACAATTTTCTAGTCCTAACTATAACAAGACTAGAAAGATGCACTCAAAAATTTGAAAATTTAATATTAAAATAGGTTCAAATTTCAGTTTCAACCAATTTTAGCTTTAGCTGCCACAATTATTTGTTTGTAAAATTCACTAACAAGAACATCAATTAATAATATAGGGCACAAAATATGATGAGAGAAGGCCAGACACCAAATATCAATGAGTTAATGAATAATCCTGAAATAATGAATATGTATGTCATCTAATTAAATTATATTAGTTAATACTTACTCATTCTATATCTATTTGGTTTATATTTTAAGGGCTCGTCAATTCGTCAATAATCAAAATGGAGAGGACAATGCCGAGGCTCCCAGTGACGATGCACAACAAAATAAATAAATTTAGTAAATTAAGCATCTCATACAACAAACGATATAAGTAGATTTACATAACAATCTTATAATTATATTGACTTGTACTTTTTGAACTATTATTAATGTCAATTTATACGTAATATTTTGTTTATTTTGCTTTTTAACTTTGTTGAATCACCATAAACGATTATGGGCTAGTAATTTGAGAATTGTGTTTATAATATCGATTAAATTTATTCGGTGGTGGATATTATGTTCCATGTTACTATGTTGAAGATTTGTTTTAAACCAGAGTATATATTATTAGTTGTATCGTTATTATTTTCAAAAGAATTGTTATATAAAAGATGCTAGCCTATATCTTGTAAAAACCCGAGTATAACCACAAGAGTTTTTACTAACTTCTAATCATTGTTATTGACACATATATATAATACCCTATTCTGCGAAATATAATATCTGACTTAAATCTATGTAATACAGTATTATCATTTTAATCAAATTCTCAAAAGGTATTTCCTTGATTAGTTATTTGATGGGGGTCTTTTGCACAACTATCAACATCCTCAATGTTTTTAATAGGAATATATAACTGGTAAAAATAAATGTTTAATATACTCAATCTAGACTAATTGAATTTATTATACACTTTTTACATTATATGCTTCAAAAATTCAATTAATCTTAAATGTATGTATCCTTATTAAGAATATTGACAAAATCACAAATGCCAATTCCCATCGACTAATCAATCAAAAGGACGTAAATCTACGAATGGGTACCGTACTTCCATTGCTAAATTTGTTACTGAATTTGATTTCGAAATCGAAGATTTGATGTTGAACTTGAGGATCGTATCGACGAGGACTAGGGTACGGAATAGGGTAGCCCGTATGATTTTAGAATTTTGAGGGCTGTAAAAATAGTGTTCTACAATTGTGCATAGGCCAAATTAGTATATGATAACCCCACTTTCAGCATACAGGCTTTATTTGCATCTTCCGCTTTCCTGCTGCCAGTAGCAGGTCTTTAAAGTCAGGCGAGTTCGGGCCTACGGATAGGCTTGTGCCGATTCAACTGATTTTTGAAGACCTGCCACTGGTAGCAGGCACGTGGAAGATACAAATGGTTTGAATAATCGTGACGACGAGAATTATAGGTGACTAGTTTTTTTAAAAATTTTCGAGGTGGAGTTCGATTCGATATTATCGAAAAAAAAAAAAGATTCAGTTCGAATCTGAGATCCGAACAATAAGCATGAAAAAAATAATACGATAGTACAAATACAAACCTGTAAATAGTGTTGTGACCTGGGAGAGACTTTATGGCTCGACATGAATTTAACGCAGGGCCACAAACATAAACTTAATCGTACTCGTGGGTTTTATATAGTTATAGTCTAACAATATTCTCGAATAAAGTTGTAAATTTATCCAGTATTGGGATGTGGACGATCTGGAATGCGAAAGTTTTCTAATCCTACATGTGCAATTCTACAGTATGCCAATTTTTTTAAAAAAATTTTTATGATAAAAATAATAATAAAATTCTTAAAATTATTATTATTATTATTATTATTATTATTATTATTTTTAATATTAATGGTGAGGCCATGCCTTTATCTTTATTGAATATTTATTTGAAATTTTTACATAAAGCATAAATTTACTTTTAAAAATATTATAAAAAGAGTAGAAGCTTAGACTAGTTTATCTGTGATCTAAACCAACAGAAGTGGTTAAGGCTCACCTAGATTTGAGTGTCAGTAATTATATATGAGAGGTTAGTTTGATATTTGATCCATTGTATATACCAGGAATTAATTTTAAAATTCTTAAAGTTATATATATATGTTAAATTTTAAAAGCATATATTTTAATTGTAATAATTTTTTTAAAATTAAAATTTTGAAAGTCTCTCTTTTAGATTTGTTATCTAAATAATAAATTTGAAAGGATTTTTGTTTTAAAAAAATTATAAAAAATTATTTTCTTGGTTATTATACCTGATGACTTATGTAATTACTTTTTTTTTCATATGATCTTAGTCATTTGATTATTTTTTTTTTTTTAAAGTGATTTTCTTTGATCTTGACTTTAGTAATTTGTTAGAACAGAAATTTCTATAAATTACTATAAAATAAGAGTACAATTGGTTATACATGTATTCTTTCTATATTGTCTATTTAAGAAGTTTGCTTAAAGATTTTTTATCAAATATTGTATCTAACATTTCTGCTTGAGTGTTTTAATTTAAATTCTCTAGTATTATATCTTAGTATTAATTTTACTAAATCACAGAAGTTTTTTTTTTTTTGTAACTTAAATTCTTATATTTAATTTTAGGATTATTTTATTTTTGAGAATAATACTTATTAAATCCTTTATAGTTTATTTAATAGATATTCTAGTTTTAATTTTTATAAAGTTTATATATTCTTAGTATTTTCTTTTATAATCTCATCAATGTCATATTTGTTCTAACTTCATGTTTAGATCAATTGATGATCAGATTGATAATATCTTTTATTTAAAGATTTTTATTTACAGTATATAGGTTATTTATCTTAGTTTTTTTTTATTAAATTAAGATTTTTATAAATAATAATGTTAAAAGTTATATTATTTTTTTTATATTTTTAGACAAATTTTTTATTTAGATTTATTTTTTTAGATTTATTTGACATTGAACTTTTTTTTATTATTAAAATTTATATTTTATGAATATATTAGGGTTAGTATTACAACTATTTTTATAGAAATATGAGTATAACTAATCATATATGCAACTTTTGGTTACCTATTTAAGTAGTTTATTTTAAAGGTTTATTTTTAATTTTTTTTTTTAATATTAAGGTGATCTTTTTGGTTTTTTTGACTTTTATTAATGACTTTTTGATAATGTAATTCTATAAACTATTATAAAAAAATATACAATTGATTACATATGTAACTTTTTTATATTACCTATTTAAGAAGTCTGCTTAAAGGTTCTTTATCAATTGTTGTATCTAACACTTCTGCTTGGATATTTTACTTTAAACCTTCTGAATTTGCAATTTGTATTACTATTACTAGATTATACCCAGATGTTCAGATCATTATCTCAATCTTAGAATCATTTTATTCTCAAGATAAGCCTTCTGTATCTATTTTTATAGTTGATCTAGGTATTGCTATAGCAGAACCAATACTTGCAATTAGAGTTATATTATTTAATCATTATATCTTTATAAAGTTCATACAGATCCCAATATTTACTTCACAGTATAATCTTAGTATTTTAGTATATTCTTGCCTTTTTATCTATCTTTTTATTAGACTTCTAATTCAGATAGTCTGTGTAAAACTATAATCAGTCTATCAGTATATCAGATCAGCCCAATATTCTTTTCTTTTGATTTGTTTTGATGGCTTAGTTGGTAGTATCTCTAAGACTCTTAACTTAAAGATTCTTGCCTATTCAGATACTACAACTATGTATTATAACCTTGGTATTTGTTTTTTCAGACTAATCTTTACAATAGATTTGTTAAAGATCTGGTTACCTCTCTACTTGAGTTTTTTTAAATAAACTTCTTGTTATTTAATTCAACAAATTTATATAGTCACAAAGACTTATCTAATATTTGTATTACCTAATTTGTTGGTTTGCATTTCTCTGTATAACAAGTTATACAGATGTCTTATAACAAGTTATACAGATGTCTTATAACTTGCCAATTATACTGGTATAACTACTATTACAGATATCTTAACCCAATCATTAATAACAGTTGGCATAATACAAATATTATATAGGTAATTATCTAAATTTTTGCTATCAATAGGATTTGAACATCTAATTTACTACTTAGAAGGTTAACAACCTAATCACTTTACTAGGTTGCCACACTTATATTTTAAAGTTTTATACTAAATACTATACTTATAATCTATAAGAAAATTATTTATTTGAACATTCTAATTATCTATTCTGTTAATTATTTAACTACTATTATATTCTTTGTATATACTTAACTAGTATATTGTCTAAGCAATATAATATTTTTTCTTTTTGAACTAATTCTTAAGTTATTACACATTTTAGAGTATGATATTTGTTAGTATAACTTTGCAGATTATTAACAAGAGCTTGTTTTTATAAAGTTTATCTGTACTTTAGTACTTACTTTATATTATATCTCTAGTATTTTAGTATATTCTTGCTTTGTTCTTAAACTTTCAATTCAAATATCTTAGAAAAACTATAATTTATTCTTAGTATATTAAGTTTAGTTTAATAATCTTTTTTTCAATTTGATTTAACAGTCTGGTTGATAGTACCTCATATCTAAAAATTTTTGTTTGTTCAATTCTTTTGCATTAGTATTTATTTTCTTGATCTAGCTTTACAGTATATTATTAAAAATCTATATTATCTTTCTACTTAGATCTTTTCAAATAAGGAAATTTATATAGCCACAAAGACATATCTTAGATTTACATTACCCAGTAATAGTTTACATCTTTTTGTATAATAAAAATACACAAATACTCTATAACCTATCAGTTATACTAGTGTAACTATAGGTACAGATATTTTATCCTGATTAATAAAATGGTATTACCTAATACTGTCTATATATTATATAAATAATAATTCAAATTTTTATTATTAGTAAGTTTTGAACTTACAATCTATTACTTGAAAATTAATAACTTATTCACTTTACTAAGTTATTACACCTCTAACATTGTATACGTTTAAATTTGTTTTAATATAATTAAAATTATAGAATTATAATTTTCAAATTTTCAGATAAAATCTAATTTAGTATATTTAAGATTACAGATACTTAAATTCAACTGATTAATAAGAGATAATTACTATAATACAAATATAATTTCTAAAATTCATTATTTATAAGAATTAAACCTTAAATTTCTATTTGAAGATTGATAATCTGTTCACTTTACTAGATTATTATACTTCTTATTAATAGTTGTTTGTTTACATTATAAGTTCTATATTAGATATTATATTTGTAATCTAACTTTTTTTTATTTTTATTTTTTAAAGACTATACTTTATAGTAGTTATTTTATTAATATGTTGGAATTAGTATTACAACTGTTTTTACAAAAATGAGAGTACAGCTAGCTAAATATGCAACTTTTGGTTAACTATTTAAGTAGTTTGTTCTAAAATTTTATACTAAATACTATACTTATAATCTACTAAAAGATTATTTATTTAAATTCACTGATTATCTGCTTTGTTAATTATCTAACTACTATTATACTCTTATATACTTAATTAGTATATTGTTTGAGCAGTATGGTATCTTCTTTTTTTGAACCAGTTCTTAGACTATTATATATTTTAGAGCATAATACTTGCTAATAAGTTTCAGAAAACCTTTTATGTTAACTACTTATCTATTAACAAGGGCTTATTCTTGTAGAGTTTACTTATATCTTAGTATCTATAGCATATTTCTAGTACTTTAATATATTACTGTTTTGTTTTTAAATACTTAATTCAAATAACTTAAAAAAACTATAATCTGTTCTTGATATATTAAGCCCAACTTGATATTCTTTTTTTTCAATTTAATCTAACAGACTAGTTGGTAGTATTTTTTATTTAAAGGTTTTTGGCTATTCAATTTTTTTGTATTAGTATTTATTTTTTCAGTTTAGCTTTTATAATAGTATTAAAATTTTGTATTAGAGATTTGCAAATTATTTATTTTTAAGATTTGATCCAGTCTGCATTTAGGATTAAAAATTTTTTACTAGTTCAGCCTGGCCTATATTTAAGATTAAAATTTTTTTGTCAACTCAGTTTGCAATTATAAAATTTTGCAAATTTTTAGTTTGACCTAACTTACAATTATAAAATTTTGCAAATTTTTTAGTCTAACCTGACTCATATTTATAAAATTTTGCTTCAGATCTGGTCTAGTTTACAAAAATTTGTAGGCCAGATCAGGCTGAGCTGAGCTGCATGATACAATGAAAATTTCTAATTTGTATTATTTTTCTACTTAGATTTTTCAAAATAGGTTTTAGTTTTTCTTAGTTTTATAAATTTATATAATTACAAAAACTTATCTTAGATTTGTATTGCCTAGTATTGATTTGTATTCCTTTGCATAACTAAAACTATACAAATGCTCTATGACCTACTAGTTAACTAATACATATTAATATATATATATATATAATATAATAGTTTTAAAATTTATATATTATTGTTTTTTAGCATCATTAAATTTGGTAATAATAATTCAGTTAAATATAATTTTGAAGTTTTTGAACTTGGTAAAAGTTCAAATAAATTTAGTGAAGATTCAAATAAAATTAGCAATAAAAGTTTAAACAGAATTAGTAATAAGAATTAATTAAATTAGTAATGAAGGCTTAAATAGATTTGGTAATAAAATTGGTGATAAAAGATTAATTGTAATTAGTAATAAAGGCTTAAATAAGATTAATAATAAAGATTTAATTAAAATTATCAATAAAGATTCAATTAGAATTGGAAATAAAGATTTGATTGAAATTAGTAATGAAGATTCAAATAAAATTGAAGATGAAAGTTCAGGTAGGCTTGATAATAAGAGTTTACTGAATAGTATTGATCAAAAACTTTAGCATTAATATTATACAACTGTTCTTTTACCCAGTATGCAATATATAAAAAATTATTTTACAATACTAGATCATTTTGCTAATACATGTTATGATTATAATTCAATACTATTTTATTATAATAAAATGATGTTGAATTATAATTATAACATGTAATAATAGAATGATCTGATATTGTAAAATAATTTTTTTATATGTTGCACACTAGGTAAAAGATTAGTTGTATAATATCGACATTTCTCTTATTTGTATTTTATAACAAATTATAACAAATAAGTATAATTTCTTAATATTGTATTATAACAAATAAGTATAATTTTATGAAAAAGTTAAAAAAAAAAAGTATTACATATCTATGAGGTGTTGCTGCATAGTTATCATATTTAGTAATAATCAGCCAAAAAACAGATTTTTTTTTTATAAATACAACTGTTGTTCATAGCAGAGTAAAAATGAAGCACTAGAGATCAAAAATTAAGAAATAGAGATTAATAGCCTATTATATAAAAAGATTTCAAATTTGTAATACTATTATTGCCTTTTATATGCATTTCTTTACTAAAAGCAGATAGCGATCCTAGCCTAAAAATGACTAAACCTTGCTTTATATATTTAAAAACCTGTAGTACAAATATAAAAGTGTCTTCTTAGAGAGGTAATACATACAATATATGTATGTACTATAAAAGTATCAAGTCTCTTAATAGTGATTTTAACCTTACATAGCTCTATAACTTATGATATATACATCTACATAATTATAAAATTTTTCTGCATAGACAACTTCTATCATAAAAATTTTTGATGTACAATTGCATGTTTTTGCTTCTATCTAACCTTTCTAACATTTTGAGTTTCAGAAAAGAAGTAAAAGAAAAATATATAAAAGAGCAGTATTTCAAATTTATTGCTATTTGTTACTTAGTATGCTCACTGATTTACAAATTAAAATTTCCAATTTTTTGATAAGCGAAAAAGAAAGTCTTATAACTACTACTTTAGTTATTTACTAAGGAATAGAAGAGGAGTCTTTGATTTCGAAAGATGAGTTATGATCTATTGCAAACCAAGCAGTATGAATTGCTAGCAATTTTTGCAAGAATAATTCTTTATACTAGTCAAAACTTTTTCAAATACTTTCAGAGTTTCATTATTGACAATAGCAATTGATTTGTGATTAAACTTTTCTATAAAAATGATGATATTATGTAATTTATCTCTAAAGACAGATGCTGAAACCAGCATAATTATTCTATTAATTTGCTTATAGTAAATATTTACTCTCAATAGAGGGAAGTTTAAGCTATAGACTGTTATGCAGTAGTGTAGTTCATTCTAAAAACCTATTAATAAGAAAAATTTACTGCCTGTAGAGAATTATGTTGTTTAGGGCAAGTTTTAATTATAGCTGTTAGACAAAACCTCTAGGTTTTGTCAAAAAAAAATCAAAAAGATAAAATGGTGAAACTGGTAAAATCTGACAAAATTGGCAAAACTAGCAAAACTGGTGAAAACATAACACAACAAAATTGTCCTAACAGATTCAGATACCCTTTTGTCAAATGAAAATCGATCTTCAACCTTAAAATTTCTGGTCTGGCTCCAATAAAATTATGAGATCTTGTATAACAAACCAAATAGCAAAAACAGCAAAAAATAAAAATTTTAAATAGAGCCAAATTTTATCAAGCATGATAAAAATTGGTTTTTATTGGATATTGATTTTGATCATTAGATTAAATATGATTGGTTAATAAATCGTAAATTCTTATAAAATTCCTATTAGTAATATAGCAACTTTTAAAGTAATTTATATAACAAAAATATTTTTTTTACTAGTCTGTTCTTTGTGCCTTAACAGGCTTTTTAAAACTTTTAATTAAGTGGGATTAAGTATTTAAAGTTAGCTGGCTTATACATAAAAGTTGACAAAGGTATGAATGCTGTAATAGTTACTTTAACTTCTACAACTAAAAGGTAAAAAAGTTAGTAAGATGCACTTATATTATGCTTTATTATTATTTATCTACATCTTCTAATGTATTTTGTAATTTTAATACATCTCTTTCATCTCTTTCTTAAATTAAATTATGCTCTTCTGTATCTTCTTCTGTCTCTTCAGGATCTTGTAATTCTTCTTCAATTCTGTCCTTCTCAGTGACATTATTGGCTTCTTTTTTAAGTCTTTTCAAAAATGAATTAATATTTTTGTATATTCTATTCTTATAGTATTGTTTACAATATTAGCATCTATATTCTATCTTGTTATAACAGTATCAATGAAAACTGTAACTACAAATCAAGACAGTACTACTATCTTTTTTGCTCAATAAATCAAAACAGTTATCATAAAGTTCTTGTGAAGAAGAAATGCTTGTACTATAACCTGTAGATAAGAACATAATATTGATTTCTTTATTTAAAACAGCAAATTTATATATATATATATATATTTTTTTCAGTATTAAGGTAACCTTTTTGGTCTGACTTTTTATTAATACTTATAGCAGGTACATGTTTTATATAGACGTATCTATAATAAACTATTAGATAAGTGTACAATTGGCTACATGTGTAACTTTTCTATATTACCTATTTAAGGAGTCTGCCCGAGTGTTCCCTACCAGTTGCCATATCTAACACCCCTGCTTAGATGTTCTATTTAAACCCTCTGATCTAACTCTAGTATTAATTTCACCAGATTACAGACCCGGATCTATTCGCATTTGACCATAGGACTATAATCCTTAGACTATTTTTATCCTCGAGATAAACCTATCAGAGCGAGCCATATTCCTTTTTACCACTAACCTGGTTTGACACTATGACTAGGGCCAACACTTGCAGTCAGGGTTACCCCTTAACCTGCTATTACTCTTGCAAAGTTCACCCAAACTCTGGTACCCATCTTTCTGACTTCTTCTCCATCATCCCCTACTAGCCACAACTCAGAACCAACAACAGACTTCCTCAGACTCCTAATCCAGATGGCCCAGTATGGTATACTTATGTATCCTTTTCTTTCGGTGATTTCAGCAGCCTGGTTGGTCATGTGCTCCTCTACACATCTTTGTCATCTAGTTTATCCAACAGTTTCTATGAAGGTATTTCATGGGCTTCTGTCAGTCCAATGACACCATCAAAAGTTTATGCTACCTCTTTACTCGGGATTTCTAAGTGAGTTTTCATCTCTTCGGTTTCTTAGCCTTCTACGCCCGGTGGTCTTATCGTGGTTTGCCCAAAGCCTTATATGACATCGGTTTTACATTCCTCTATGTACATGTACCATATAACGTTACACTTCGCATAGATGCCCCAAGCTCCCAATGTCAGGTGGGGCCTAACTTGATGTACCTAAGATTACAGATACCCAAAACCCAACTGATCAGCAAGAAACAGTTATCATAACACAGTATAATTTCCAAAATTCGTCATCTGTGGGAATTGAACCTTAGACCTGCCACTTGAGGGTTGACAACCTATTCACTTCACTAGGTCGCCACACCCTAGCAAATTTATATTTTAAAATTTCTTTTTTATTTTTTTTTTTTTATTTTTTTTTATAATTTATCTATTATATTACCAACTGTCTTAACATGATAAAACACTTGGCAAAAATAATTAAACAAAAAATAATGATGTTTTATTTACCAAATATTCTAGATTAGAGAGCATATATAGATACCTTTTTTTTGTGTAAAATATTTCTTTAAATAATGATTTTTTATTCGTATTTATTTTTTTTTTAAAAAAAAATAATTGTATTAATTAAATTATTTTAAGGGTAGGGTGTATGTAAATCATTTTTTATATGACCTAGATGGTATAATGGATTTTTATATAGTAAATTAAAATATGTTACTAATAAAACTTTTTTATTTTTTAATTAATTTTTATCAAAATTCAATAATATATAGATTTAAATAAGTTATTTATTATTTTAAAATTTTATAAGATGTTTAATTTAAAAAAATTATATTTGTATATATCTTGAATTTTTCCTAGATCCTCTATATTTTTCTCTAGTTACACAAAAGGGTCAACTTTAATTGGCTAATTTTTGAAAACCTATAAGAGAGTTTTAATACTAAATTTTTATATCTAATCTTTAAAAATTCATATTTCTATAAGTTCTAAACCAATTTTAATGATTTTATATTGTTAGAATTACAAGAACCTACTCTACAATTTTACTTATAAGCTCAAAAAATATTTAATTACTAAAAATTTTCGTAATTAAAATTACAAAAAAAATATACCATTAAGTTTATATATAAATTTAAAATGTTACATCTTATCCTTAAATAAAGTTTTTTTGTTTTATCTAAAATGCAAGCCTGTTTAATAATAGTATCGATACTATCACTAAAAGATGTATTTGTCTGTATTTTGTTATGAAAATTTTTAATGAAATAATTATTGAAATTTATCAAAAACATTTTAACTACTTCAAATATTGGATGCTCTTTTTTTTGCTAATAAAAAATATCAGACAAGAATACTAAAGGTGCCTTATTATAGTTTTTATAGTTTCAATTAAGAGTAAAAATTCATATTTAAAAAACTGTTTCAACCTATTCATTGAAAGAGCTTGAATGAAAAAGAACTGCATATACATTCAAAGTTACAAAAATTATATTATCAAGAAGATCAATCAGCATCCTATATTCCATGTCCTTACATATTATCTTAGATTTTGCTAATATTTTTGGTTTTATAGTTATCTATTCTTGGTAAGCAAGTTTGAAAAGGAGATTTATTCTCTACAGTTTTGGTTTTCTTGCAAGAACTTTATGTTTTCCAAAAACTACATAAAAGAGCATCTTAAAAAAAGAGTAATACATTTTTAGAACTTGCTTCTAGCTATTTAGCAAAACATGAAGTAGATCTAATATAGGTATGAAGGCATTTATAGAAGCTGATATTTTTGTATTTTGTTAATGTATATTGTTAATGCCTTCTGTATAAAAAGTTGCCTAGGCCAGTCAGCAACAATAGGCATTATTTAATTATTCATATGTTTTGCATTTTTATTTATTAAGAGAATTATCTTCAAAACATTTAGATACTTGTTTAGAGAATGAAGCTGACTCTCTTTAATCTCAACTAGTCAAACATTTTTCATAATTCTTTCTGCTTCTTTTTTTTTTATTGCATTATCATAACAATAGACAATTAAAAGATTAATTTGATCAAAATTAATAAGCCCAATTCCTTGTAAAGCAGTCTATTAACTTTTTCTTTGTGATTAGAAAAGATCAAAGATTCCATGATACCATGTAATTAAATGCAAACAAAATAAAGAAGAATCAATATTGGCAAGATTGTAAACTGAATGATTTTTATAAATTATTGAAATTGGTATGCATTTAGTAATTTCTTTACTGATACATGTCGTAAAACAAATAAAAACAAAAAGAACTACAGTATTAGGACATCTTATTCTATGTATATTGTAGTAATCATTAATATTATATAAGAAAAAACTATTTATCTAATATTAACAAATATTAAAATTTAGAAAATTATTTATTTATAGCTATAGATATGAATGCAATTCTGTAATATAATGTAATAATAATGAGTTATAGCATTTGCTATAACTCATAATCATTATATTATGTTTTTTTTTTTTTTTTTTAAATATTAAGGTGAGTACTTGCGACCCAGAATTTTATTGATAGTACATTCAGCTAATGG